>LFZN01000199.1:0-61120 GCA_001578235.1 Pseudocercospora eumusae | reverse complement strand
CTCTATTACGCGGCCGTTAAGTACGGCCGTACTTACGGCGTAACCCTCGGCTCGGTTACATTCTCGTTCTCGCCCTTTTAAGCTATCTAGTTCTACATAATCGAGGTAAGCTAGAGGATTACTTTCTCTAGCTTATCGTACTTATAGTCGGTACTATTAGCGTTATTACTATTAGCGTTAGCGTTATTATTAATAGTTGCTAGCTATCGAGTAGTAATAGTTACTAGCTACCTAGTAGGTATAGGGTTAAATAGCTAGCTCGCGGACGTTAGTCGAGGGTTAATTCCATAATCTTCGGAAACGGGCGGAGTAAGGCTAGCGGTAACTAGTACCTTTCTTCTATCTTTTATAGCTTCCTTTCTACTATCTTCGAACGCTTCTCTAAGTCTATCTTCGATAGAATCCTTAATTTCCTACATTCTAGCTTACTATACGGCTTTACGCTCTTATATCCTAGCTTACTATATAGCTTTACGCTCTTACATCTTTACTTATATAGCTTTACGCTCTTCTACTATTTATTCTATAAGCTAAGCCCTTAAGTCGGTCGAGCTACCCTTACGCCTATTCGTAACCGGTTCCGACATTTTATTATCTTCGGAAGAAAGCGAGCTACTCGCGCGGCGGCTAGATACTAAAATTACCGTCGGAGGTCTCTCCGAACTAGGATTATAGGCGCTCGGCTTACGATAGTTGCCGAAGTTCTTAGGCTTACGATAGTTACCGAAGTTCTCGTAGGTAGCGGAAGGAGGTAGATTAATTGTGAAGGGAAGAATCTTACGTCTACCGCTACTAGTAGCGGTAGGACCCGCTTAAGAAGGCGGATTAATCGTAAAGGGAAGATCCTTACGTCTACCGCTACTAGTAGCGGTAGGGGTTTCTTTAGCTTTAGCTTCTATAGGAGGATCGACCTTACGTCTACCGTTATCTATCGTTATAGAAGTCTCTCTTCTAACGGCTAAAGTTTCTATCGTCTTCCTAACGGGCTTAGGAGGGATCTAATACTTTCTTCGACTACGATTACTACCTTCCGAAGGTACGTCTTCGGTAGTAGATTTATAGTATTCTTCTAGTTAGCGAGCGAAGTATTTATTAAAACGCTAACTCTAGGTTAGCTAATTAATTACTTAGGCCGCGAGACGGGAAAAATTAGGCGTAGAAACCTAGGAGCTAATAACCTCCGACTAGGTTAGGAGCTATTTAGGGCCTTACTCTTTCTCGCCTTAGTCGGTAGACTTAGCTTCTCTAGATACCGATCTTAGTCGACGGGGAGCCTCTTTAGTAGCGGGATTAGGATACTACTAAGTAATAGCTATAACGCGGTAATAGAGATTACCTACGAGGAGTTTCGCTAGGTACTCGCGAAGCTTTAAGAAAGCGAGGAGGTTATAGGCGTTAGAAACTAGGTAGTCGCGATCTTCTTATAATTCTAGGAATTCGTAACTTTCGAAGGCGGCTACGGTAAGCTAAGTATCTAGCGATGCTATATAGACCTAAGGCTAAGGTACTAACTAATTCGATGCTACTCCGTAGTCGACTACGAAGATAGAAAATAGCGACCTTAGTAGGTTTAAGGAGGAATCTAAGGACCGGATAGAGGTAGCGGCTTCGGTCGGCTACTACCGAGGGAGGTACGCGCGGTTATACTCGCGACTATAAGCTTTATAACGCGCCTACTTATAAGCTTTAAGGGCCCTTTCCTTTAGCGAATAAGGGTGTTAATAATGGCAAATAAGTGCCGCGGCGGCGAGGTAGGTCGCGGATCTCGTTTCTCGCAGACCTATAGTTGTTTACTAAGTAGCTTATCGCGTGCGGCTTTCTACTAGTTAGTATTAGTGCGGAAGATTAGTAGGAATCCGTAAACCGGAGGACTTGTTCGCGGATTTTGGTCTATAGAGTTAACAGTTTAGTCTATATAGTTAATAGTTTAGTCCGTAGGGTAGACGGTTTAGTCTATATAGTCGATAGTTTAGTCCGTATAGTAACGGTTAGTGCCTTTAGCTAGTTACCGTAGTAAAGCTACTATTTTGTTATAGTGTTTAATTTATTATATTATTAGATAATAAAGCTACGTCTATCTGCTTAGGAGAAGAAGGTGACCTGCAGGTGCACGTGCCCATTAACTAGTGTGTGCCTCCCTCCTGCCTAGCCTCCATAACAATTGATGCTTGCTCATTCTAGGTACTGGATGTTAGTATTCTACTACCTATTTCCGACGTGTGAAGACGCTATACAAATACTAGGAGCTCGCGATCGCTGCCTTTCTATCGAGTCTTTGCATTCTATCCCGCAATCACACAAAATTATACACAATCATTACACAAAATTACACACAATCAACATGCGGTCCGCTCTCATCTTCACGACTACTATCATCGCTCTCGCATCGGCCTAAACGCCATATTATGTTGCGGATCAATGCGTGGAATCCGTGTTAAAGGAGTGCGTTACGGGAAAGCATAAAGCTTGGGGATGTGTACAGATTCACAGACCCGAAGGGACAGCATGTGTCGATTAGACTCAAGATAAAGCATGTATTGACCTATGCTAGGCTCACTAATTCAATTATGTCTACAAGAAGCATGAGTGAGTAACGTACAAACTCCGAATCATCGACTAGTTGCTAACGGAAGAATAATTAGCTCGTCGGACCCCAAGTGTGTCTGTGCTAATAAAGATGCTTCCCAGCATCTTATCATATACGATTAGGCGAGATGGCAGGCAGGCCTATCCCCGTACACGGCAGCTAGCTGCTATAAGCTAGCCTACTACTTTTCCAGGGGTTTGCGTCCTCTTGTAGGGACTGCTTTAGCTTCGCTTCTTATGGCTAGATCCTGTCGTTAGTCCCAAAACAGAGGGACCGGGTTGCCTATCGAGCTTCGGCACAAGAAGATATCATTGCACGGAAACGGAGGTCTAGAAATTGTACTGTTATAGAAAAGAGATTCAGCAATGAAGCAGTCTTTGCCTCACTCCAGTTCAATACCAGGCCAGCCACGGCATCGGATAAACCACGCCCGAGATCTGCCAAGGAACCAAGTATACATCAGATCTTCTCGTCGGCATTAACGGATACGTTGGAATCCATGAGGGCGATTTTCCTTTGATACGCTAGTATCCGAATCGATATGCAGTGAGGGTGTGATGCCTTTCAAAAAATCAGTGAACGCCCACCTCCAAGCTCAGATGGCTAGTTCACTGACCTGCATGTTTCAAGCTCTTGAGAGCTTCTGCTATCAAATTGGTGGCGAATCCATCCTTATATAAACGTTCTCGCTCAGCGGTCCAGCGGCTCCAGATAGTTCGCTTGGACTCGTTCTTTTGAATGAGCTCATTCGCTTCCAGAAAGGGCCAGATATCAAGCTCCCTCTCCAAAGACTCGGCAAAACCCGTCTTCTGGTTTGTATTCATGATCGTTCGGCTCTACTACCACGAATTCAAGCCTTTCAAGTCTTCGCCGCAGTCGAGCAATGCTGCAGATATGTACCAGCGTGTGCAACGAGTACGCTGTGATGAGGTGACGGCGTTTCCTGAAGAAGGTGTCGACAAAGACATCATCGACTTTGGCGCTCGTGTCGCGACAAGTAAGTCGGAAATTCAAGAGGTCATTGCGGTTCAAATGACCAGCGATCGCTTGAACTAGCTCAGCCGGCGACCTGATGATGACGGTGGCAGTGCTCGTGGTTGCCATGGTCGGAGTTGGTGACATAACTCTGAATGTTGAATCCTTTCCGCGTTCGCGCGATGGACGATGTGCGTGCTTTTTGAAGTTGTGTGAGTCAGTGATGACGGAGAAAGGCCTTGGCGGCGAAGTCGAACTGAAGTGAAGCTGCGATTCTCTTTCTTCGCCATCAATGTTCATCTGACAGCGCTGACCACTTGTAGCGGTGGGGCGGGACAGGCATCTCACTAGCTTGCCGTGACAGACGACCATATGTTCATGAAAGATTTTCATTTGACTGACATGCCGAATCGTCAAAACCATGCAATGTCTATTCCTTCTTAACGCCTCGCCAATGATCCCTTAACCCTGCCCCAGGTCCGTCATTCCCTTCGCAATCCTGGCGAGTTTACCATGAATTCGTCACACACCAGATCTTGGTGCTGCGGAACTGTTGCCAGTGTTTTGCGAGCTACTCGCTGCATGAGCCGCAAACAGCCTTTCATCATCCGCATCACAGACATATGCCTCTGCGTAACCAGGCGGCTTAAGCCCTGCTTGGTCTCTCGATAGAGTCTGCAGCGGCACTGCGGGAGCATTTGGGGGCTCTGGAGCACCATTCTCCTCGTCTCTTGCTTTAGGCATGTATGGTGGTGGTGCCTCTCCATGCTCATTTAATCCTTCCTCTTGGCCAACGTCCGTTGAACGCCATCTTCCCTGCCAGTACCGTCTTCTCGCCCTTGACGGATCCCACGGCCCAATATCTCTCTCGATGGCGTGATCCCTGTGGTGCTGCGCGATCATATTCATCTTCTTCTTCCTTCGCCAAAACATGAGTGCGGCCAGTGCTACCACGATTACGATCAGCACGAGGAAGCCAAAGTAGTACTGCGCTAGGCCTCCAACATCGCGATCATCGTTATTGCTGTCATTGCTGTTCGCATTGTCGGTCGATGAAGGCAGACCAGTTGTAGATCCGGTTGCGAAAGGGTTCGAATTGGTATTGGGAGCGGTGGGAGTGGCGGGCTCGGTCTGGGTCTGGGCGCTCGTGGGCGTGAAGGCCACCAGAAAGAATGCGAGCAGAAGTCGCGTAGCGCTGTGCATTTTGACAAGCTTATGGATGCTAACTCTAATAAAGGCAGACTTCGAGGCAAAAAGCGCTTGTGTTGCCACAGGAGGTGGTAGGGGTAACGGATGACTGCCTTCAGGTCTGCTGTATGATCATGTTTGATGTATATATCCGAGTATCATGTAGCCAAGTTATTCGTCCCGTACATGCTGAATACGTCGGCCAAGTGATAGCAGAGCAGTATGTCGTGAAAGGAGGAGGCCGGATCTCCAAGAGTTCACCCGCAATGTCTACGCGGCGGCACATGCGGCTGACTTAGCATGTGCAAGCATGCACCCGAGCATCACTGCATACACCCTCTTCCCACGTCCGAGGCCGCACAGGGTCTATCCCTACACGCGATTCTTGAACCTAAGATTGGTTGCTTTGGGTGCTGCCTATATTTCTAGACAGCAGATTGGTCAAAACAGCATCGGTGTCTAGTCCCTGCGCGGCCCGACCAGGGGTGAAGAGGGTGTACTATCCTGGCACATTCCTCACTTTCTTCCTTCCCACAGTTCCTGCTTTGAACATTCAATATGCCACGCGCCATTCAAGGTAAGCGTCCCCGGTTTCTTTCTGTTGCCAAACAACAAGACTCGAACCATCCACGATGGAGAAACCCCGAAAACTGATCCGTTACACGTCAGGCATCTTGGTGAAATGCGATCCGTCCATCAAGGCGATTCTTGCTAAGATCAACGCCGAGAATGGCCACGACTTCATCATTGAGGACATCGACGATGAGCATGTTTTGGTTAAGAGCGCAAAACATGATGTGCTGAAAAGCTTACTCAAAGATGTCAGGATCCAGGCATATCCCCTTGGGACAACCGCTAACCCGTCGCGCAGTACTTGAAAGACGCTGTCCGTGAGCCGGAAGAAAGCTCCGAGGAGGATTAGATGGCGCGTACCGCTTTCATCCCAGTACAGTGAGCAGTCGCACTCCGAAGCATCCTGGATCACCCCAGTGCACTCTCACGAGCATTCAGACACGCAAATCTGCCTCTTAACGAGCACGTGAGACAAAGCCCTGGTATAGTCATATGGGATCTTGCACGACATAATTTCTTGGAGAGGACTAGAGCAAGAGAATCGCGCGATGTCAAGCCTTGCAATTGCTTGGACGTCGACTCAATGAGGCATGTATTCTGGTCGCTATGGTCTTGAACACTATTTCAGAAAGGATTCACGATCATGACTCCATGTCCCAGGCCGGTATCATTATCTCGTTCTCTTTATGCATCAGCGCTATTTGGCATAGCAACCTTCTGGCCAGCACCAGCAACAGACGAGACCCAGCTCACACGGTCCTTCGCATACAGCTCTACTGCTGGCATCGCGTCCTCGTGCGCAGATGGATCGTCGAGAGTGCCGACCTTGATGATTTTGTTTTCGCCGAAAGATGGACCTCCTCGGACCATGGTCGAGCCACAATCTCCGCAGAAGAAGCTCGTAATTGGATTGCCAGAGTCTGCAGTGACAGTGTGCTCTTTTGGCTTGCCCTTGGTCCAGGTCAAGCCATCACCCGGGACGATGATGTTGGTGGAGTATGTGGACCCGGAGATCTTGCGACAGTCTTTACAATGGCAGAGGGCCTGCGACGCTCATCAGCTCCCCATTTTCGCAGACTGGGCATTGCGCTCACCTTTGCTTGAGCCTCTCCAGTGCTCTTGTATCGCACGTTTCCGCAGTAGCAGCCGCCTTCAGACATGATTGCTCAGTTCGAAATGGTAAAGCTGATTGGGCCAGAAAATAAGCACCTTGATGGTCGAGAATATGGAACTCTGTACGGCTTCAACAGCTATTTATGCCTCTGCCCAGAACCATCGTCATTGCTTCTTAGACTACTGTCTCCAAAACTTCGGCGCGGGGCCACGGCCTACGAAAGCATTGACAAATACACCGGTAGTCTTCTGGAAAGCCGGAACATCGCCAATCCAAGTGCGGAACTGCAGATCATCTCTAGAATGGAAGCAGTGACGATGATGCTGTAGAGCTCTCGGGTGGCTTGAGCGATAGCCGGCGAACGAGAAAGAAGAAGCAGGTACAGAATGGAAGGGTGGAGGGGAGGGGCAAGTCATAGCCGACAACTTTGTGAGAGCTTCGGCAACACAGCACCAACAAAGGGACTGCAACACACTCTCAGACATTCAGTAGTGTCAACTTATTTACACTACAGAGCAGGCACAGCATGTCCATCGCCCCTCTGATCACTCCCAGCACTCCAAATGCCCACCTTTTCAACCGGATCCACAGTCCACTGAATCAACTGTCCCCTCCCAAACAGTGCCCGTTCCAAACCCTTCACAACTTGCACTTTATGCCCCAACTTCTTCATCCCAGCCACAGTCTCCTCGGAAATTCCTTCTTCAACATACACAGTCCTATCCCTCACATCCCCGGCATCAGGCATTCCAGCCCCAATACATACCCTCGGAGCATCAAGACTCGCCTGCGCATCAAGTCCAAAAATAAGTTGATTCAGCAAAACTTGTACATGGCCTTGAGGCTGCATGAACCCGCCCATAACTCCATATACACTGTGTAAACTCTGATCCGAGATATTCGTGACCAGAGCTGGTATGATGGTATGATAAGGTCTCTTATTCGGAGCAAGAACATTTGGATGGTTCTCAGGCTGTAGAGCGAAGTTCGCGGCTCGGTTTTGGAGTGTGAAACCACATCCTTTGGGGATGATGCCTGTACCGAAGCCTCCGTAGTTGCTGTTTATGAAGGAGATTCCGTTTCCTTCGCTATCTGTCACGCAGAAGTAGACTGTGTCGGAGTGATTGTGTGCTGGAGAACCGTGTTCGAGGGAATCGCTTGCTTTTTCTGGGTTGAAAAGTTTTGCTCTTTCTGCGAGGTATGAGGGACTTATGAGTTCTTGGGACGGGACTTTGGAGACTTTTGGGTCTGCTATCCACCAGTTTCCGTCTGCGAAGGCTATTCGTAGCGCTTCGACGACTGCGTGAAGGTAGGGTGCAGAGTTGTGGTCTTCTTTTGAGAATTTGGGGATCTTGCCGGATTTCTCCAGTTGCTCGATGATTCCGAGGGCCATGAGTGCAACGATGCCTTGTCCGTTTGGAGGGTGCTCCCAAAGTTCCACGCCCTCTTGACTTGCATCGTGCATGTGCTGGCCGTGGTTCTTGGCTACATCTTGTGCTTTGAATTTCAGGCTTATGGCTTCCGTCTCTTCTGTTCCCAGATCTGCATGGTTCTTGAGATCCTCTAACGTCAAATGACCTCCCAGATCTTGCACCACTCTGACAAGCTCCTCCGCAACAGTTCCGGTGTAGAATCCAGCTTTCTTGTGCTTGCCCACTAGTCTGAAGGTGTTGGCTAGAGTAGGATTCTTCATGATCTCGCCGGCCTCGGGTCTTCGACATCCATCCTTGCCTTTAGGGTCTTTCTTGAGCATTTCAGCGCCATTGGGTGACGCTCTTCGCAACAAGCTCTCAGAGTTCTTCCAAAAGTATGCACTGAACTCGCTCACAGGAAACCCGTCCTCGCCGAGCTTTGCAGCAGGTTCCAGGATTTCTTCTAAGCTCAGCTTGCCACTGCCAAACCATTCAACAGTGTCCACCCAGCCAGCGGCCGCACCAGGTATCGACACAGCATGTACACTATCCATTGGTATTTTACCGACCTGTCCATCCTTCAAGCCCAAGCTCTTTCTTACCGTGCTCAATGTCATATTCTTGCCAGCTCTTCCAGATCCATTCAACGAACGCACTTTCTTCGTCTTCGCATCGTAGAATAAGCAAAACATATCACCTCCAATGCCTGTGCTTCCGGGCTCGGTCATATTCAGACCAGCTGCTACTGCCACAGCTGCATCTGCGCAATTGCCGCCTTTGCTGAGAATCTCGATTCCGCATTTTGCTGCTAGAGGTTGTGTACAGGCAACGATGCCTTTCGTACTATGGACCACAGATCGGCGGGATGGGAAGGCGGCGAACTGAAGGCCAGCCTCCCCTTTGGGATATGCTGCAGACGGATTGAGAGGCATATCAAGATCTGGAGGGGGATAGTAGCGAAATGATGCTGCACGTAAAGGCGAGAGTCGCGAACGTGAGACTCTGAAGAGGTAAGGTAGCTCGCACTATTGCCCCATCTAGGCGAGATAGGCTGTTCGTGCGGGTACTGCGGAGATGGAAACCGCGATGTGTACCACAATACTCACTGGTATACCGCGAATTACGCAGCAACAATATTCCTGTTCGTGTGATTCCATTCGTGGCAACATACGACCTTCTGCTTTCGGATGCCCGACTTTGCTGCACGCTGGCAGAAAACTCGGCCAAGCTCTCGCCGAGGTATTCTTTCATGTGATCAGACAAGGCCTAAACTACATTAAATTCTGTGATTCGTCTTGATGGGACGACGAGAGGAGAATGCATGTGACAGAAGGCTTGAGTCGGCGTTTGGTGTCTGTCTACACACGTGTAGTTCCACTATACTGACCGACAGTGGCGTCCATCAATGAGGTCATTCTGCTACATTTCAATGGATTGTCAATGGCGCAGGCAATCCTTCAAGAATCAAGATGTAGTTCTAAACCGGATGTTCCGCATTCCTGGTGAAGCTGCTTCATATTCTAAACCATCACAGTCTCTCTCCATCCCTTCATCACACGGAATTCGGAGATCAACATGTCATCAGATCCCTCATCATCCCCAAGCAAAGAATCCCGAGCCCAAGCCTTCGTCCGTGGCGCAGGCGAAGTCCAAGATCCCGAACATAAACTCTGGGCTCCAGCACGATGGCTCGTACAAATGATCCAGTACCTAATAGCCATAATCATGATAAGTACGTACAACAACAACAACAACACACCTTCCACTGATTGTTATTGCCAGCAATCGCCGAAGGCATAAAATCCATCGTGAGCGGCGAGAAACCCAAACATCGACGACGCGAGTAGAACTAGAGTCTGAAACTTCCGGGAGACGGGACGGATAGAACTACAGGATCTATCTGCATTTACAGTAGAACTACTACCTTTTTTGAGATGTCAGAGAAGAAGAAGCAGCATGGGGAATTTCGTGCGATGGATGCTGTTGTGTAATCGGTGTGCTGACAGGCAGATATTGTGGGTGTTGTACAGCACCGAGAAGAAGGCGATTTTGAGTGACGCGAGCATATAATATCCGATCATCTCAGGGACGTCGAGTCGAGAAGAAGGCCCGGGGGGTTGTGGATACCTAAGTATCAGCTGTTCGGCGGCTGAAGAAAGCCGAAGTTTCAAGAGGGGCGAAGTGATGACGACCTGCAAGATGAAGGGAAAAAAAAGAAGACAGAAGTAATATCGTCAGGATAATTCAAGCATTAGAGCTTCTTCTTCACTACGAACGAACGCATTCTGGGTATCACACCTGGAGCCTAGCACAGCCTCGTCCATGCTGTATACTTTTTTTTCTCTCTCTCTCTCTCTTTCGAAATTCCTCATTTCAAATGCAGAACATCAAAGCCTTTGCCATAAATCTCATTGTAATCAATCGTCGAAGCTGCATTCTCCTTTCCAAAAGCATCGATCATCTTCTGACTGATGACTGGGTCGGCGTTAACGACTGGTCGAGCTTCTGCCTGAGTCTTTCCTGTCGCTCCTTGGCCCCAAATCCGCTCGGAGTTCTTGTCCAAGTACGTTCCAATATTGCGGAATGTCAAGGATATGCGCTGGCCTCCGTAAGCTTTCTCGGCTTCAGACCATTCAACGCCAGGTCGTCTGTCCCAATTGATGGCATGCAGGTATTGGGCGTTTGTTTGCAAAGACATGATAAGCATGCTGTTATGCGGCATGGGGATGCGATATGTTGTCCTGGCTGGGCTCTCTTCGGAGTTGGTTGCGCCTCGCTTTGTTCTTATTCGCATGGTCCTCTGAGCACCGAAGCTGACATTGACAATATTGCTTCCCGGCATTATGTCGAGAGTTTTATCGGAATGCTCGGAGATGTAGTCATTACCGCTTCGATAGAGCTGGATCAAGGCGTGGTTCAAGTGATGACCTGCGACGAGCTCGGCGGCCCGTCGCACTCTATCTACGGCCGCGGTCCAAGGAGTGGTTGGCAAGGTCTGATCGGCTGGGTGTCTGTAGACTGGCATACTGCCGTCTTCGGCCACGGCGGCCTGACAGCACACCAGACGGGGCACAGCTCCCGTTTGATGATGCATCGTCTGCCAATTGATTTCAGAGTTCAGCTCGTCAAAGATCGACTCAGCCTGGTCTTGCGGCAGAAGATCGTGAAGCATTCGAGATCCTTGACTTTCCATTTCCTTGTCGCGGCCAAAGAGTGGTTCGCCTGCAGATGGGCTGCTCGAGGATTTTTGATTCTGCATTGCTTTGTCCATCATGGCTTGGTATTCGAGTGCAGTAGCAGATGATAATTTTGCTGTAGAGCACAAAGCAGCAAGGCCGGGATGAGAAGATACTTGAGTTGTCAAAGTTGTATCATGATTTCGGATTTTGTCCTCAGGTATTATATCAAGCCACGGTTCGGTGTTTTGTCTTGGCGGTGAGTCACGAGTATTTAGGTTGCGATGACTTGATGCTGCGTCGACGTCGGACTGGACAGTAACTCGTTGGTCATGCTTGTCCTCTCGGTCTGCCGTGCGCTCACCCTCGCGTCCGACAGATTGAGCGCTCGAAGATTGCTCACGCTGAGTGGTAATTTGCCCGGCTGCTGAACGTGAGCATGCACTCGTTTCAAGCTCGACCCTCGTAAAAGGACGTACGATTGGTAATGATACTTCTTCATCATCATCTAAGTCACTGTCCACTTCGATGGTGCGAGGTTTCGATCCGGCGTTTTCACCCTTCGACGAGGCACTGTCCTGGTTGTCGCTGTGATCTGCTTCGTCTGCGAATGAATCTCGCAATTCTTCCATGACCTTCTTACTCGACATGGTTTCTGCAGACATGTAATCTTCCAGCTGATGTACGGCCATGTCGTGTCGGTCCTTCCTTCGATATCCTAGGCAATCCTCGACCAGGATGATCCTGATTCCGTATCGAGCAGCGTCCATGGCGGTGGCGTAAACGGATAAGTTCGTGATGCAGCCACATACGAAAAGATCGGTAATGAGCTTTGATCTGAGGCTCACGAGCAAAGAGGTGCCACCAAATGCCGAGTAGTGGGTGTTTGTGAGTTGCATATCTCGCTGCTGTATCAGTGGCTTAACGCGATCGATATACTCGGCGCCACGGGAGCCAGGCATGCAGCAAGGTTCTCTAGTGTCGGTGGGAGTAAGAAAGAGTTCTTCGTCAAGCTTTAGGGACTTTGGCTTCGGGGGTGTTTTTGGTGTTTTTGAAGGACTCTGCAAGTGGTGAGCGAAGACTTAGTATGATGTCGGGCATGGTATGGCTAACCTTGGTTTTCTGCTTTGATGACTTGGCTTGGTCATGTCTGTCATGTCCGGCGATCACGGTGTCGGCCGAAGCACCAAGGCCATTGACGGGGCGATTGGCTTCGAATTGAGAGCGCACCCAGATGATGTCGCCATGCTCGCGGAAGTCCGATACCAAATGCGTCAGACGGTCGAGGAAGCGCGTGTCTCGGACTGGCAACTTCCCATCTCTGGAGATGAAGTCATTCTGTAGTCCGAGAACAATGAGACCGTTCCTTGTCTGCAAATTGGTGTTCTGCTGGGACAGCAAAGCAAACAGAGACGACATGATGGTGGCAGCAATAGTTCTATGCTAGGCGGATGCAAATCTGAGAGGCTGTGGAACACAGTCGGCATACCTGTGGCCAGGCTGTTTCTCGGCCATGCGACAGTGAAATGGAGAATTATCAAATGGCCACGTAGATGAAAGAGATGGTGGACTACATTATTTTCTTGCAGCGTATGCAGATTAATCTTGTATTGCACACGATTGCCGTCCCACAAGGATGCGTGATTTCGCGCATCGCATCGCATCGCATCGCCAACGGCTGACGTAAGGCCGGCTTGGCGCTACATGTACCTCGAACTTCAACAGCCTATCAAGCAGCCCATCACGCTCTTATTACATATGTGCACCATGCATGATACCATGTCAAACGAGGCAAACACTATGCCAGTCGACACAGATCTCAAACATGACAATCTAGAAAGTGCGGCACTGCGGCTGAATGCCATGCCCAACCCGGACTCTCGATCCTACGCATCTGATCTACCACTACCCTACCGCATACTAGAGAACTATCAGATCTTGAAGTGCGTGAGCGGCGCGCGGCAATCACCAAGCCTTCGAACCCAATCTCATCAGCAGCAATCCTGCGGTGAGCACCACTACCTACCGTAAGCTGTAGCTGAAATGCCATTGGCAGAAACCCCTGCTGTTGAGCAGAATATCCTTTCGGCGCATTCCTCGAGAACCCCAGGACCATGTTTAGACTTCATCGCATTCTTCAGAGACATGATGAGATGAGAAGTCGCAGAGAAATAGTAGCGTACCTAAAATCTACACAAAATCTCCGGAGGAAGGGCCTGGAGCTGCCGCATTGCTTGACAACTGAACGGAATACTGAAGTTCGGCGCCAGCCAGCGCATCAAATGCCGGGGCTGCATGTGCGCCCCAGAAGAGTAACGTACTGCTCGCATTTCAGGGCCATGATGAACTAGAGTGCCATCGCGCACACCCTCAGGCACATTTACTTGACCGTCATTCGAAGTTCGAAATCCTGCATGCGCGTGGCATAGGTACTGTACATGTGATTTCTGCGCCCTGCTCGAGCATGACGGCGGCTAACGGGCAGAAGTCGGCTATACTGTACATGGGCCATGGAAGCTGCGCAAGACGCTTTCTTTGGCCCCCTCTCCCTCGCAGTCCTCTGTTGTAGATGTTGGTGCGAGCGGAGGAAGGCTTCACAAATGCGGCGGTTTAAGCACGTCTACCCCTCTCGGCATAGAATATGGCTTGAGGGCGGAGAACTGAGGGCACTGTCCTGCTGTACCACGAGGAAAAGATCTCCGGTCAAGAAGAACTGATGAATAGCACGACGCCTGGACCTTCATCATGTCCTGCATAAAATCGTCTTTCGGCGACCCTTGTCGGTGCATGACATCCGGGAAAGATTGCGTCGCCGTGCTCAACCCTTGAGCATTGTGCACAAACTCAATGTGGGCAACGAAGTGACACAATATCGCTCGTGGTGCTCTTGGGCTCGATGAGAAAGGTTTCATTTTCCAAATGATCAATCATATTACGCAGCCTTCTCGAGCTGTCGCAAACGAGCACTGCTTTGCTCAACACCCTCTTGGAAACCAATGGCACGCGATATGCTGATGGCTTCTTTGTACTTCTTCTCCGCCAGCGCTACGTCCTTGCTCATCTCCGCGAATTCACCCAGGTTGTGAGTTGCCACTGCACAACCGATGTCACATTCTTCATTTCGCTCTGGTGGTTGTATAGCAGCTGCAACTTCAATGGCCTTCTGGGCCCATATCTTCGCATTGTCGATCATACTTTCTCTCGTAGCAGCAGGTCCTGTCGGCCGCTCCGAGATATTCTTCGAGGTCGCGTATGCTTGAGCCTCGCGTGCGGCGCGAGGTGACTGTTGGGCTAAGCTCGATGCTAGATTGTTCATGAGAACCACCTGATGACAACTCTTCGGTGGATGCAGACTCAAAGCCTGCAAGAATAGAGGCGCTGCGAGGTAATGTTGATCCTTCGCCTCATAACTGTGTGCCAACGCTTCCAGCGCGCCTCCAATCTCATCATTACTCATCCATTTCCCTTCCTCCTCATCTTTCACATTCTCGTCAATCCTCCGTTGCTGCTCCTTCAAAACCGTCTCCACAGCCCAAAGCAATCTCTCTTGCGCCATATCCCTATCCCAGATCGCCGGGTGCCCATACAGTTCCCCCAACTTCACAGAAATCCCCACGGTCTTTGCAAGCACAGCCGTCCTCCTCATCTTATTCCTCTCCAAAACCCCATACTGTTCCAACCAAGCCAAGTTATCCACCCTCGTCCTCTCCAAAACCTCAATCGCTTTGCCCCAATGATTGACATCCTCAAACAACTTGGCTATCTGAATCTTCACTCCAATGATCTCATCGCTAAAAGGATCCATTTGAATTTCTTCGGCAATTGTCAAGGCTTGTTTGTAGTATTTTAATGCTTCTTTGGGTTGGAGATCGATGTTGGTGTAGTACAGGGCTCGACGCAGCTTTTTTGCGACTTCTTCGGGATATTTGTGGAAGGAGGCGATTATGTAGTTTTGGTACAAGTAGTTGGCGTAGAGGACGCCGCCGGCTCCTACTAAGATGGCGACGGCGGCTAAGGTGACGCTCAATGGATTGTTTTTGGCCAATTCCCTGGCGTTTTCTGTGAAGGAGCCTGCGAACCGACGCTGGTTGAGGCACCGCATGGGCGATTGACGGATCGCTTGGGGTCGAGTAGGTCGGGTTGGTACTCTGTGTATCTGTCTAGTCGATGTCGAGGCATTCCTGACTGCTTGCCGTATTGGCATTGGCAGAATCATTGGTCTTGCGGACATGATGGCGTTGTGTTGTGTGTGTGAGAGAGAGAGAGAGAGGAATGTCGAGATGCTTTGGTGCTCGCCATCAATTTTTGAATCAGCCGTTTCCCCCGGATCGTCGCCGTCGCCGCATTGAATGACGACAGACACCTTTGGCGTCGAGCTACGGGCTAGATGGACTTCCTCTGCTTCTTCTTACTACCACAGCATGTAACGTAAATCCGTGCCATAGCCCATTCTTGGGCACATTCACTCACCATGTGCGGACGATATGTGCTGCACATGCGGCCGTCTGAAGTTCGGCGACATCTCGCGGACCAGAATATGCCAGTCGACGATGCGCCGGACGATGACAACCAGCAACTGCGGCAAAGCTACAACTTTGCTCCTGGCTATCACGGACTTATCTATCGAGCTCAGACTGGCGATCGTGGAGCAGGCGAGAACGAAGCTCGAGATGGACAGGATGCCGACGGCAAGCCGTCTCCAAACAAGGTCAAGCTCTCCTCCACGCCACAGGCCGTCGATGGTAGAGCAACTCAGGGGACCAGGTACAAATTGCAAGCCGCCAAATGGGGTCTCGTACCTTTTTGGACCAAGCGGCCTCCAGACTATGGCAGTCAAATGAGGACTATCAATTGCCGAGACGACAGCTTGATCGAGAATCGAGGCATGTGGAACACCATGAAGCAACGAAAGCGCTGTATTGTCGTTGCAGAAGGCTTCTATGAGTGGTTGAAGAAGAACAATGGCAAAGAGAAGATCCCACACTTCATGAAACGCAAGGACGGACAGCTGATGGCATTTGCTGGTTTATGGGATATGGTTCAGTACGAGGGCAGTCAAGAGAAGCTCTACACCTACACTATCATCACAACAGACTCCAACAAGCAGCTCAAGTTCCTGCATGATCGCATGCCAGTCATTCTTGAGCCTGGGAGTGATGCCATGAAGATGTGGTTGGATCCGAACAACATTACTTGGTCAAAGGAGCTGCAGAGTATCTTGAAGCCATTTGACGGAGAGCTAGAGTGTTACCCGGTCGACAAAGCTGTGGGAAAGGTAGGCAATAACAGTCCGACATTCGTCATACCTATCGACAGCAAGGAGAACAAGAAGAATATCGCCAATTTCTTCGGCACCCAGCGTGCCACAGCCGATGAAGTTGCCGCAAAGAATGAAGCTGCTCGAGTGGACGACATCAAGCTCGAACAGCACGAAGATGAAACGCGAGACACGACTGCAAAGGTTGAGAACACTGAGGACAATGCTCCACTGCCAAAGCCAAAGAAGGAGAGTGAGGAAGACTTATCCCAACGTATCAAGGACGAGACAGCAGCCCTAGGTGACCGAGACATCATCAAAGCTGCTGATCAGCAGGTGGAGAAGGGCATCAAGCGCGAGATGTCCGAGGTCGATGACCAGTCGCTCATCAACACTTCCGAAAGCCTACCCAAGAAAGCAATCAAGACAGAGCATTCAACGTCGACGCAGAGTCCAGCCGTCAAGACTATTGGTGGTAAGAAGACTAGAAGTGCTACCACGAACAATACTGTTGCGAAAACACCGAATAAAGCGGGCAACGCCAAGATTACAAGCTTCTTCAGCAAGTAAGTGCATATTGAGGCCCACCAAGAAAGATTGGGCCCAAGAACGATTTTATCTGGTTCCGAACCATTGTGGATGCTTCAATGCCTGCGCCGCATTAGCTAAGCGATTGAACCTAGATTGGATGACTCTGTGGCCGATTACAAATGTCTCCCACTGACTGCAGCGACTTGTCGCTGACAGTTCTGGGATGTTCGCAAGAGCGGACGTCATCTCATCGCCAGGCAACGCTACGTGAGTATGTATAGGTAAGGCGGTCTTCTTGGAAGATGACTTTCACCCAAGACTAGGCATAGTGTGCGAGTCCGCAATAGATCGCAATTGGACAAGCTCGAGATAAACGTGTGCAAGAAGGGCTTCGTAATGCTAGTACTGCGCTGGCGCCTTTTACGAATTCATAGAATTACAAAGTCCTCCTTAGTGAGTGGGCACATTGGAGTGATACTCCCTAAATGCGGTCCGTCTCTTCTAAATAAGGCTATTATTCGCCGCAATTGTTCAACAGGGACGTCCACCAGCACTCTGAGGCGTCCTCAATGATCGACGTGGAAGTTCGGCTTGGCAGATGTGGTCATTCCCCGCGCCTTCTCCGAGTCTGATGTCCTTTCATTATTTGGCGGTGATGTATGGAGGCGAATTATAGTATCGTGAGCTGGCCGAAGGTTCAGAGCCTGCATCTTCCCGCCCGGCCATCCTAGGCCACAAGGAAGGCCGATCGCGATACGTCGAGATGTAACCCTGCTACAAGGGTCCTTTCAGTCCTCGATCGTGTCCATGCCCTGCGGCCTTCGACACTGTCACATAAGAGTTCTTAGGTTGGGGGTGTAGGCGCTACTATAGTGCACTTAGTAAGTAAGTAAACAAGTACTATAGTAGGCCCTAGTAACGTGTGAACGTGCGCTATCTATATTAAATATAAGGGCGTAGCGGGCGGGAGTACTAATATAGTAGTAGGTAGTACCTTAGGCCGGTAGGTAGAAGAAGGATGCTAAGTTCCTCCGGAGAGGGGGAGCCGTTATCTCTTCCTTATGTACGGACCTACTTATCTATGCCCTACGGCCTTCGATACTATTACATAAGAGTTCTTAGGTTAGGGGTATAGGCGCTACTATAGTATACTTAGTAAGTAAGTAAATAAGCACTACAGTAGGCCTAAGCGGAGCCTAGCTAAGGCCCTAACTAATAGCGAAGCGCGCTTAGCGAGTTACGTGTATTAAGCGCCTTTCTACCGACGGCGCTAACAAAAGTAACTAATACGATAACGATAAGGCCGTAAGGCATCCTTCTTAACCCGTCTTCCTAGCTATAGTAAGGCTAGTCTATACCCTCTAACTTAGTTCTAGTATCGCCTTATAGTTATTCGCGATGTCGACGTATCTCTTAAACGCGTCTAACTTCTATCGGCTAAGGCATTATAACTCGTAGTCCGACATACCTCGTTACCTTACTATTACTACTCCGCCTTAACGGAGGGAGTACCCTATGTAACCCTACGCCGATAATCCTAGGTCTTAGAGGCGTTTTTATAGTCGGCCTACGATAACCTATCTTAGAAAGCCGGCGTTAATAAGCCTAAATAGAGGCGTAGTATGTAGTTATTAATTAAAGGCGAAGAGTACCTTAAGGTGTACTACCGCGTAAGTCTTCGCGCCCGTTGCCGTAATGCGGATAATAACGCCTTACCTTCGTATATCTATCTTTAAGCGTTTAAGATATATAGTAAGCTAGTCGTAGGGATGCTTCGAGAAGGCGACGTCGGACCTTGTAACGTTGTCTATAAGCCATCTCTTCGAGCCGACTTAGTTATTGTTAGTATAGGTTAGTTCCTTTATTCTAAATAGGCCTTTCTACGCTAAGTACTAATACGCGTTAAGATTAGCTTCATTAATATTACGTAGTAGTAGGAACAATAGCTTTTCGAGGACCTCGTCTATAATAGGCTATCTATTATGGTTACTAGCTATCGATAGGTTAATGTAAACGGCCCCTTATAATAGCCTACGTGTAATAGGCGCTTCGAACACGGCTAGTAGTAGGTTTAAGTCGACGTATATAGCTCGTAAGGCATTAACGTAGGCATGTAGAGAGCGACCTAGGATTGCTAAGCGTCCGAACGACTTATAGACTATAAAGTCGTGTAGGTTGTCGGTTAAACATAGCTATAGTTGCCTTATGTTAGCGGCGCACTATACGGTGTACTACTTTATAACTAAGTTGTACGATACTCTAGTAGTATTATAAGCTAACCCGCGGTATAATAATACGGCATGCTACTACGACTTCGGCTTAACCTCCTATAACTACTATTATAGAATGCCGTTCACGAGGTCGTCTCGGTCATCTATTTAAGGTTAGTATAAAGGTTACTAGTAGCTCTAAAGTTAAGTCGAGAGAGCGTATCGGCGAGTATATTATCGGCGGATAGTAGCTATAACGCATTAATAACTATGTTGTGCTATAAGGCGATAAGAAGGGCCTCCCTTAGTAAGTCGATACCTACCTCTAAGCTAACGGTATACTTAGAGAAAGCGTAGAACGCGGAACGGTTATCTATGTACATAATGAGTCGATAGTTAGACTATTTCTAGCCCTAACGTTAAAAGGACTATAATACGGCACGTATCTCTACGACCTAAATGTCTTCTTTATCGTTACGAGCGGCAAAGGCATTTAGAAGCGATACTTTTCGTATGTTGGCTTTCTAATCTCCGTTATCTCCGCGGTACTAAAACCCGCTAATCGCGTAATCGTAGGCGTCCGTAAAGAGGTATAGCTATAGTAGTCTTATAATGTCGATAATACGAGAGCTATTACTTCGAGCGAGTACGTTAAGCTACTACTATAGGTCGGTTTTAAGGGCATTAGGTATACGACGTTTTATAGCACGGCGGTAGTTATACGCCGCTAAGAAAGGCTATAATTTTGCGTTAAACGCCCTTCTAAGAGGGATAACTCTAGCATACTATAATAGGTAGCCTAATAATCGTTAGACATCGTCTATTAATATAGAGACTACGTTTAGCGCGCGGCCGATAATCTCTATAACGCGGGTACGTTTTTCGACGGAGAGCCGTGCTATTATAGCCTTAGTGTTAATCTTAACGCTAAGAACCTCCGCGACCGTGCCTTCTACGTCCTTCTTATCGTTACGTAGAACGCTAAGTAGGTTAGTAAGGTCGATCTACTAATTCTTAACCGCTATAACATTAGCCTACTAGCTAGCGCCGGGGGGTACTATAAAGATAAAGTCGTCTAGGTAGTAGAATATCGTAACGTGCTATAATCGCTATTCTAGTAGCTAGTATAGGCCTTCTACGAAAAGATTAAAAATCTACGGTAATGTACGTATACCGAAGGGTAGCCGGTTATCTATAAAATAACGACCCTACTACTCGACAGCTAATAGGTGTCGCTAATGTAAGGATATAGGGACGTTACGAAAGGCTACTTTAATGTCTCGTTTAACGATAATAGTACCCTTACCGTACGTAGAAATTATATCGACGATTTCCTCGAATAAGATGTAGGAGATAGCACTATAGGCTTTTAGAATAGCGTCGTTAATAGAGTACCCTCGTAGAAAGGATAGGTCGTAAATGCGACGGAAGCCTCCGTCGTACTTCGGTACTAAACCTTATAGTAATACGATAAGGCTCTACCTATTAGATGCCTATACTTTAGTAAGGCGGTACTTATATAACTCGTCGGTTATCTACCGCGTAATTTCGAGCGGGTCGAGGTCTACTAAGGCATAGTTAGTGCTACGTTTTTTAGGGTTAAACCGATGCCTATCGTTTTTTATACCTTCCTCGAAGCTAATGTTAGCTCTATAAGTTATAATATAGTGTAGCACCTAAGGTAGGTGCTTTTTAGGATAATCGCGTAGCAGAGAAAGCTATACTACTAGTCGAAAGGGGCTAGTCTCCGAGAGCGGTACCGTAGAGGCTATAACATTATAATTAAGTATAGTATTAGGGCGGATATTCGCCGTTAGGTCATGTTTCGCGACATCGACTAAAAGAGCCTTTTCTAACATAGTATTATCGTTATAGTATAACGAATATTAGGCGGCCTCTACCGGCCGCTACTTCTTCTTTATATAATTACGCGTACTATAATCCTTTTCCTTATAATGCTTATAGACATATATTACGAAGTACCTTCTAATTAGCTTTAGACTACTAAAGCGATAAGTGCCCGTGTTATTCTAGGATAGATACGGCTTATCTTTATAGTCTTCTTCTAACTCTACCTTTATAGGCGGTATATTGTCCGCCCGTAGTCTCTTTAATAGAGTATCGTCCGTAAGCTACGGTCTTAATAGCGGTAGTATGCGTAGCCGTTCTATTAGAGGTTAGTAGAAGTTGCGGGTATTATAAGGCAATAACCTCGTAGACTTAATAATATCGGTAATATTCTACGCTTCCGGTATAAGGTAACTAGTAGAGCGAGTATCGTACATAGAGCTAATAGTAATCTCGCGTACTATCGACTATATGTAGTAATCGTTATAAAAGTAGATCTACGACTTCTACCGGCTAAGCGTTTAAATAAGGGTTACCGGGCTTCTAGTAACAACCTTATTACTATGCATTGTAAATAGGAGGGTTTAGAAAACATCGAAAGCCCTTATAAGGATAGAGATGTTAAGGAGTAACGAGATAGGTACCGCTACCTTTACGACGTCGTATCTTATTGTAATATCGTTCTACCGCTTATCTTCTTTCTTTTCCGGCTCGTGCCTACGTTAATCCTTCGGTATTAATTTAATAAGGTCGAGGGGGTCGAATCTTAGGTAAAAGATGTCGGTAATGTAAGATAACTTAATAGAACTATCGAAACTACTCTTAATCCACGACTTAACTAGAGGGCCTAACTTACGAGGAAGTTTATTAACCGAAGGAGTTAGCTATAATAATAGCTACTAAGTAGCTTATTACGCTATTTAACTAGCTAGAATAGGTACTAAACCGAGCGTTTAACATAATATTTACTAATTCTACTACTTAGAGGTAGGCGCATTAGGCGCAGGGCATAGTAGGTAGTTAGCTAGTAGCTAGAAGTTAAGCATAGCGTTAACATTTATGTCTAGTTATTCTTACTCTTATTCTTACGTTTCTTATTAGCGGCCTACGGTTTCTAGTGAAGGTATAGGTTCGATGTCCTACGTAGGATTTACTACTTAGCTATTACCGCGGCCTCGACCCCTACCTCTACGTAGCGGCATAACTAAGTGTGTTTACGTGCCTACTTACGCGCGGAAATGCGTACGGAACAAAGAGTACTACTATTCCTATCTACTAAAAGAATAGCCGAGTCGATACGTGTTATATCGACTAATAAAAGCGGCACTATCTCTTAGAAGAAGGTTAGAAGTGCTAACATAGTAGTAGGCAGTGCCTTAGGCCGGCAGGTAGAAGAAGGATGCTAAGTTCCTCCGGAGAGGGGGAGCCGTTATCTCTTCCTTGTGCACGGACCTGCTTATCAACATGAGAGCCCTCAACCTCAGGCCCATGAGACGTGAAGCTTGATTCTCTGACCTCAGACAAGCAGTAACATAGTTACACATACCTTGCAACATGAGCTTCTCAGCATTGACTTCAGTATTGTTGTTGTCAGCATTCACTCAATCTACTGCTGGGCAGACAGAAATCGGCGGTCTGTCTGGAAGCCATACAGACATTCCAAGATGGTGTGGAAAGCCGTACGAAGCAGGGTGAGTGCAAGATTTGCTATTGCAATGAGCTCTGCTGAGACATGCAGGTCCCCAAACTTCAATCCCGGAGGACAGCTTTATCCTCCAAAGCCTTTGCCTAGCTCGCATCTTCAACTTACAGTACAGCCGCGATACAGCATATACGACAGCAGTGAAGCCGATGGTGAATTCATCGTGGATGTGAAACCTCCTCACGATGGGTGGCAGCAAGAATTCAGTGGTCTTGGTGGTGCCGAACCTCATGGTCAACTCGAAATTATTATCAGCACGCCAGGAAGCAAAGTTCCTCTTGCAACCGGTGCAATGTCTCTAGGCCGGAGTGGGCAATCGATAGCGTTTGACCTTGGCAGCCTACGACCACAATTAGAACCGTACCAGATCGATGTCACAGCAACCAAGAAGCATGGCTGGAGAAGTGTCAACTACACGACCAATACTGAGCTTTACTATCTCCCAGCTAAGGGGACCGGAAGCACAGTGAAGGTAGACAACTTGAACGGAGGGATGTTAGTGGCAAACAATGCCACACACTTCAAATTCGAGCCAATTCTTCCTTTTGGATTCTATACAAGCTGCAGCGGCTACTTGAACAATTCTATGGCCAACGCCACGGCTTACAGAGACTTGGGCTTTAATGCGATCAATCCTGTCTGCGCCTATCCAGAGGGAGACATGTCATCCATTCTTGGTGAGCTAGACGCCTTGGACGTTTGGTACCAATACGATATGCGAGGCTCTTATTTGAATCTCTCGTCCGTTGCAGAGCAGATACCACTAGTGAAAGATCGCTCAAATCTGCTAAGTTGGTACACAGCCGATGAACCCGATGGCTGGCAGTACGCGCTCAACTCAACGAGACTAGCTTACGAGTTGCTAAAGCGAGAAGATCCATACCATCCTACAGCTCTGGTCCTGAACTGTCAAAATTACTACTTTGAAGACTACACATCAGGCACCGACATCATCATGCAGGACGCGTATCCTGTCGGCATCGATCCACACTTCAGTCGCAAATTCAATACCACTTGCAACACAACGTACGGAGATTGCGGCTGTGACAACTGTATGGGATCTCTCTCGGATGTCGGCGACCGACTTGACACGTTTGAGAAATATCAAAGCTGGCTAGGAATCCCACAAAAGCCTCTGTGGAGCGTACTACAGGCCTTCTCCGGCGAAAAGTACTGGTCTCGCGATCCCACTCCGGACGAAACCTTCGTGATGCTGCTCCTCAGCTTCAACCACAATGCAAAGGGGATTATGTCTTGGACATTGCCGACATCTCAGACCCTCAGTCATGCACATAGCTCCATGGCGAAGGTGACTACCACGCAGCCAGTCGTCGACTTCCTGCTTGGCGGTGATCCTACCACTATCGAAACGTCTAATCAGGGATCAATCGACGTTGCATTCTGGAGTCACGGGACGCAGAAGCTGGTCTCTATCGCTCACACGAGCGAATCTGACAGCAGCGAACAAATAAAGATCGAGCTTCCGTTCAGCGCAAGCAAGGTTGCTATGCAGCCTTGGGGATCCTTGAATTGGACGATTTCTCATCACCACGAACTGGAAGTGTCCAGACTCTCCGGTTATGCGACTAGCATTGTGATTCTAGACACAAACTAAACATCTGTCAAGTAAGCTGCAGTGTAGTCCATGGCTCCAAGACCGCTTTCAGCTTTGTTTGTGCTTGACAGACCGCCATTCCATCAAGAGCGATCTGTCAAATCCGTGGACTAATTTCCCAGGCTCGACTGCAGATCTGAGAATCCCATGCTCTCGATGTGCAATCTGGCCTTCAGCCGCGTGGTGAAGATCGTCTGCGCGACAGAAATGAAGACGGCCGGACCCAATGCCTGGCTGAATAGAATCACGGACAGAGCTGCTGACGGAGCTCGCATACGGTACTTCCACTCCGCCGAGGGGCACTGCATATATCGTAAGTCCTAGGACAGCTGTGCCATTGAATGATAATCCTGCCATCAATGTCGACATCGTTGCTCGACCACGTGATGCGAGACTGATCATGACAAGTACCCTTGCCAAACTCTAAGGTGCACAAGCATGTCGCGTGCACATCCCATGCTCGACTCCCGCACCTTACCGAGCGAGGATGACCCTGTGAGTAACATTATCGTTTCGGCATTTGCGATCGATCAAAGCTGGTTTTCACTGGTCGGTACCTGGATCCATGGAACATGGCTGGGTCTTTTGATTGCAGTCGATGCTGTGGAGGTCGACACAAAATCATGGGTCGCCGTCTACTCCGTACCTTCGTCGGGAGGCTTTTCGAAGACTTGTCGATGTTCTGAAGCGATGCTCGCACGCTTGCCATTCGTTTTCACCTCACTGGTGGCAGTGGTCGCTGCTGTCGATCTCAAGAATGATATCCCGTATTCACAAGCAGCGACCTCTGATCCAACACCTGTAGCTGCGAAGCCAGAGCAGCCAGTCACACTCACACGAACTGTTATACCAAATCCTGCAAAGACCGGAACACCTGTCTCCAACGGTACATCTGTTTGCAAAGATGTACAAGCCAAGGGAATTCAAGGAGACGCAAGGAGAGCAGAGGCCATTAAAGAGGCGTTCATGCATGGGTACAATGCGTATCGAAAGTACGGGTTCGGCTTTGATGAGATCAAGCCTCTGAGCGTGAACGGCACAAACAATCGATATGGATGGGGTTTGACGATCGTTGATTCGATCGACACGGCTATCATCATGGGCCTGACAGATGTGGTTCAGGAAATGCTGCAGTTCATCTCGCAGATTGATTTTACAACTCCTGGAACAGGAGATGAGCCCATACAGCTATTTGGTGAGCAGTGCTGTACTCGGGACAGCGCCTCCAATTCATACTGATTCAGTGACAGAGACAAATATTCGATATATCGGAGGCTTGATTTCTGCATATGACTTGCTCAAGAGCGGCCAATTCTCCAGTCCCGGTCAATATGATGAGAAACAGGTGGACTTACTACTTGTCCAAGCGAAGAAGCTCACAGACAAAGTCGCCTATGGCTTCCATACACCAACAGGCATTCCAGCAGTTTTCGTTAATTTCACAACCAACGAGCCGATGTACGACACCTACCAAGACCCTGTCACCAACATCACCTATAATTCGACGAATTCTGCCAGCATTGGCACCTTCATCCTGGAATTTGCACGATTATCAGATCTCACTGGAAACAACACTTATCGTGAGCTGGCGGAGCGTGGTAACAGTTATCTTGTGAATCCGTCGCCGCCACCAGTGTTTTCAAGTCTGGTCGGGACCCAGTTTGATGTCGACACTGGGAATATGTTGACATTCAATGGCGGCTGGCAGGCTGGTGTTGACAGCTTCTTGGAGTATCTGATCAAATATTACCAGTATGCCGTCACAGAGACAAGTACTGCGTACAAAGAGTTCTGGTTGGATGCGACCAAATCCACGATCGATAACCTGGCCCTCCATCCTTTCGGTCACCCAGAGTTGACATTCATCTCACGCCAGAGCCGCAATGGCTCAATTGAATGGCTCGCGGACGACTTTTCTTGCTTTGCCGGTGGCGGCTGGCTGCTTGGCGGAGCATTGCTTGGTAGATCAGAAATCTCCGAGCTCGGTGTAGCTTGGACTGATGGCTGTCATCACACTTACAACACCAGTACCACTGGTCTTGGTCCTTTGGCATTTGCGTGGTTCAACGAGAAGGGCGGAGCATACGACCCCGATGACGTGAACTCTGCAGCTTTCCAGAAGTCGCAAGCTGCAAGAGGATATTTCCTTCCTGCGGGCGTCGAGAATTGGTTCTCACGGCCTGAGCCTATCGAGAGCTTGTTCTATGCCCACAGAATTACCGGCGACCCTCGATGGGCTGAGTATGCTTGGACTGTCTTCAAGGCGATGAACACCACGTCTCGGACGAACATTGCTTGGGCAGCTGTCAACAATGTGGACATGCCGTACGGTGGAAGCATGAGCGACAATCTCGACTCGTAAGTGTACTGGACCGGCTTCAAGGCTTCGGCAGCTAACCGTGACTTCCAGATTCTTCTTTGCCGAGGTGCTGAAGTATCTCTATCTGACCTTCTCAGATCCGAAGGTCATTAATCTCTCTGAATGGGTGTTCAACACCGAGGCACACCCTTTCTCAACCTCTTGTTCGGGTAAGGGCACCTCGAAGGCGCCCGCGAAGACTCCGCAGGGTGTGTAGGAAGCCAGCACCACCGAATACAGCATTTATAGAAGACGGTCGATAGGCCTGGACAAAAAGCATCTTGCTGATAGCATCGAGATTAACCAGCTTCCGCTTAGAATCGTTTCTCGCCAATATTTGGTAGGAGTTACATTTCCGCTAAGCTCCAGAATCTTCCTTCCACAGCATGACGGATCTCCGATACCCTCCTCTGACCAGTCCTCGGGTAGTCACGTCGAGATCCATCTTCGCAATATGCTCACGTCCAAGATCGACAGGCAATACCTCCCTGAAGCCACGCTTCTCATACCACTTCCCATTCCAAGGTACGTCCGGATACGTGAACAACGACACCCTCGCCGCGGTTCCGCTGGCCATCGCCTGCCCCCGAGCCCAGCCGAGTGCAGCATTCAAAAGCAGACTACCGACACCTTTACCATTATGTTCCAAATTTACCGAGACTTCTCGAATCGTGATTATAGAGTCCATGGGGAAAGCTGCAATGAAGCCAACAGGCTCTCCACTGCTGTTCTCTTCGGCAAGCCAGACTCGTCCTTTCTGTAGCCATTCTGCTACGACTCCAGGTTCAAAGAGCTTGGTGGAGCCTTCGCCAATGTCTGCAAGCTGGGGAATTGATTTGAATTTTGCTTTTGCGTTGTGGTGGATTCGATCTAGTGCTCCTGCGTCACTGAGTGTGCCTGGGCGGATCTTGTATTCAGCCATGATCGATAGGTCCTTCTTCACAATGGAGAAGAGGATTCCACTACTTGTCTGTGGAACGTACAACAATCACTCTTGGCAATCAGCTGTCGCCAGTCGCCAGACCTGCCAACTCTGCGAGGCAGGCCATTCACTCCAACTGCCGAAGTCGGCCATGAGTGGGGGAATAAATTCACATCGAAAAACGAACGCAGTATGTAAAATGAAATGCATTGACTCGGTACGACTTTCAGCAATATTGTATTAGCAATCGTCCTGATCGATTCCTTCTCTGTTTTCTGTCCAGTCGTCCAACCTGCAACGTCAACATGTCAGCCACCCACGCAGCCAATGGCCCAACAGTTCCACCTCCAGCCAAAGGCGGCAAGATCTTGGTCCTCCCTGGAGATCACATCGGACCAGAGGTCGTAACAGAGGCCCTAAAAGTTCTAGACATCATCGAAGAAGCTACTGGAACGAAATTCGAACGAGACTTCGATCTATGTGGAGGCTGTTCTTTAGACAAGCATAAAGACTCCGTGACCGAAGCAGTCCTACAGAAATGCGAAAAAGTCGATGCTGTGTTCTTTGGTAGTGCGGGTGGACCGGAATGGGGAACTGCACAACCGAATCCTGAGAGCGGGTTGCTGAGGATTAGAAAACGGATGCAGGCAAGTATATTCTTAAAACAAGAAAGGGGGGTTTTGTTTCTTTAAGATATACTGATGGAAAATATTTTTTCATATCTTAGATCTTCGCAAACCTTCGCCCCTGTA
This sequence comes from Pseudocercospora eumusae, assembly GCA_001578235.1. Lineage (NCBI taxonomy): Eukaryota > Fungi > Ascomycota > Dothideomycetes > Mycosphaerellales > Mycosphaerellaceae > Pseudocercospora > Pseudocercospora eumusae. The sequence goes on along the minus strand of LFZN01000199.1, from coordinate 32,899 downwards.
AATTTGCCTCGAAAACAATGATCGAATGGTCACCGATCAAACGCGAAATCATCCAAGGCGTGGATTTCATGTTAATCCGAGAAAACTGCGGCGGAGCGTACTACGGAAAGAAAATCGAAGAACAAGACTACGCCTGCGATCCTTGGGAATACAGTCGTGCGGAAATCGAACGAGTTGCTCGTGTTGCTGGGGCTTTGGCTTTACAGCACGACCCACCACTCCCGGTTTTCAGTGCTGATAAGGCGAATGTGCTTGCCAATTCCAGGGTATGGAGACGGGTTGTGAGTGAAGTTTTCGAGAAGGAGTTTCCTGCGGTCAAGCTTCAGCATCAGCTTGCGGATAGTTTGGCCATGTTGCTCATTACGAGGCCGAAGGCTTTTAATGGTGTGATTGTTACGGACAATACTTTTGGGGATATCCTGTCAGACGAGAGTGGTGGGCTCACTGGTTCGCTTGGTCTGCTTCCTAGTGCGTCGTTGGCGGGAGCTCCAGGGACGAGTTTGGGACAGAATAGTGTTGGGGGTGTTGTTGGACTTTATGAACCTGTTCATGGATCTGCGCCGGATATTTCGGGCAAGGGGCTGGCGAATCCTGTTGCGCAGGTTTTGAGTTTGGCTATGATGTTGAGGTATTCGTTTAATATGCATCGGGAGGCGGATGTTGTTGAGGATGCTGTAGCGAGGGTGTTGGATGCGAAGAAGGATGGAGGGCTTGAGGTGAGGACGGGAGATTTGGGTGGGAAAGCCACGACGAAGGATATGAGCGAGGCGATACAGGGTGAGGTCAAGCGGTTGCTGAAGGAGAGGCCTTGAGCGTTTGAGCAACATAAGCGATAGATCGTTGAGCTTGGAATTAATCAACAGGTCACGTAGCCTTCTATTATCACAAGTAAAACGTCTTTGCATGTGAAAGGACGGTCCGTGCCGAAAGTAGTAGCTGGCTTGACGACTTGAAGCAACGGTGACTGCGATCATAACTTCAGAAAAGGCCACAACGAACGTACCGACATTGAAACAACCAAAGACCTTTCCGCCGCAATCAAAAACATATTTGTGACACTCCGTCAAACCCGCACGTCATGCCGATCAAGTCAGAAACAGCGTCTCAGCTTGAGAAGCACTCGACAACTCCGAGTCTCTATGAAGATAGAGACGCCGACAGACACGAGAGAATGCCAGCGCCATGTTACCTTCTCGACATCGCCGCGGAGCTACGTAACGAGATCTACGAGCTCACCTTCACCACAAATGAGACCGAAGTCGACCTTCTCAACAGCAAGCCACCTTCTCCCGCGCTCTTACAATGCTGCAAACAAATCAGCGAGGAAGCAGCCGGCGTCTTCAAGGCTTTCGTTCACCACTACTACGAGAGGAAGCAATTCCGCCTAGCCTTGAACCGAGATGAAGAGCCATTGGCCAAGCTCGAGCAGGTTGCGAGACGCTTCAACTTTCAGAGCATGGAGAAGCTTCGCCTCGAGTTCACGTGCGGATCTAATCCAGCGCATAGGACCATTGAGCTGGAGGCAAACAAGTTGATGTGGTGCTGCAAGAATCCTGTATTTGGAACTCAATGCCACTTTGCCTTTGTTAAGCTCAAAAGCGGTCGCGTCGCCCCGTATGGTATCTTAGAGGAGAGTGAGGCAAAGCGCCGCGTTGAGCTAGCTCGGATTATGCAAGATCCGACAGGAGTCCTGCTGCCGATCCCAAGCGTGAAGGACCAGGTCGAATTCCTCTGCAGAGAGATGCTGGCGCCTTTCGGCGAGTCTTAGGTTTGCGAAAAAGAGTGTTGCAAGCGAGGCATACGCGGCAGTCAAGTAGGATACCATGTTGCGTCGGGACAGAAAAAGTTTTGGCTGGATATCAAGGCGACGGAAAAAACAGAGGTTCGGAATTCATCACGCGATGCGGGAGACGTTCGTTGCAATCGAGCTGCTATTCATCCCCATCAGGGCTCGTTGTCCTCGATGTGAATTTTGATCGAACCTGAACCACGATCTGCCGAAGCTTCCAGTGCATCTCGTGCTTGCTCTAAAGTGTAGCGATGTGTGACCAATGGCTGTAGATCGATGACCTTGTGCTGCAATAACCTGATTGCCCACGGCCAGGAGTGGTGGTATCTGTTAATGAACTTGAGGTCGACCTGTAGGAAATTAGCGTCCTAGCCCTCTCGTCCACGCACTCGACTTACCTCTGCCAATGAAATGTGCATGAAAGGAATCTCATTCATGATCGGCTTTCCAACACCAATCACCATGACTTCTCCTGCTGCTCTGGGAAGGTAGCAAGCCGTTACCACACTTTGTTGTACACCTGTACACTCGTAGACCACTCTCGGCTGATCAGCGCCGGCATCTATACATGTCTGAACAATTTCCTTGGCGGTCTCCTGGGCACTCTTCTTCAGATCAATCTGGAAAGGGATGCAACTTGGCATCCACTCCTTAGCAAATTTCAATCGACCGGCGTCCAGATCAGTGACAATGATCGGCGCTGCACCACTCGCTCTCGCGACAGCTAAAGCGCACATTCCAATGGGTCCGGCACCACATATCACAGTGGGTTCGCCCAGCTTGATAGGAGCTCGTTCGAAGCCATGAAGGACCACGCTCAGAGGTTCCAGGAGTGCACCGTCGGAGTAAGATAAATTATCGGGAATCTTGTGCAAGAATTTCGACGGGTGAACATGCCACCTCCGAATCGAGCCTGAGTATGGAGGAACCCCAGAGAAAGCCACGTCCGCGCAGAGATTGTAGTTGCCACTGGAGCATTGATAGCAGTTATCACAAGGAACGCCCGGCTCGACTGCGACCCTGTCACCAGGTTTGAGGTGCTTCACATTTGCGCCAGACCATACTACTTCTCCAGCGCCTTCATGGCCTAGAACGTGAGGACATTCGACTACCAATGGGCCAATCCGACCAGTGTGCCAGAAGTGAACATCAGATCTGGTGCATGTCAGTGCAGGAATTTTGAACCTGGTCGTCTGCCTGTTCCCCACCCGCAAATACCATTACATCGCATCCGCACCACGCAATCATTTGGACCTGGATTCAGCTCAGGAGAGTCGCCCATGAAGATCTCTCGCTTCTCGTTCGTGTAAAGTGCCGGATTTGCCCTGTTAGGAACGAAGGGCTGAATGTGAGGTGTTGTGCCATTGCACTGTTCCATGTTGATGTTATGTGCCGCTGTAAAATTACCGGTATAGGCGTAGTATCTCAATTTTCTTCCAATCAAAAACTGATCACGAAGGAGACGGAAGGAGAGAAAGGAGAAAAGAATACTTGGGTTTTAGAAGTCCGTCATAATCCTCGACGGCTCCAATTCTCGGCTCGTAATTCTTGGATACCTGTCCCAGCTTGCGCGTTGCCATTGGCAAAGTTGTCAAGATGATGCCGGCTCCTCACTTCTGAGCTCGTGTAGCTTTCAATGTTCGGCAGTGCGGAAACCGCCTCCGATGCCGCAGTGGTCAATGAGGAAAGCCGAAGCACTGCATGACTGTGTGAAGGCTGGTTATTCTATCGAGCATGGCGTTTGTTCTTGAGAACAGTCCATATTCGGGCCTCAGCGGAGCGTAGAGTGGCATGTGAAGATATGAGCATCGTCAACGATATCAAGACGAAACTGCCCGGCCTATGCGGCAGTACTCTATGGCTCGATGCGAAGGCGAAACGAGATGAATATGTTGAAAACAAGGACAGAGAAGTAATTCGCGAAGAGGAAATTGTCTCGCACGGAGCAACGGCTGAAACACGTCAAGCGTAGAATTGAGCACTCTCTGCGCAGCTTTGGGCTCAGGCAACGCATCAAGAGGCAAGAGGCAGATTACTGACTGACATTAACAACAACAAAATGAAAAAAGTATTAGAACATGTCGCAGAGTCATCAATTCAGCTCAATTGTGCATCAGCGTATACAAAAAAACACCGAGGCTGAAATAACAAGTGTTTCTGGACCTGTTTTATTCTTCAACCCTACGCAAGCGCTTCTCGAAAAGCCAAATAATAATAAGCAGGATGCCGCCGCTGGTCTTCGAATGCTCTGGAGAGCAAGGGATAATCGAAAGGGCCGACACATGCTCGTTGTGCCATCACATCAAGCAAAGAATGACTTGCCGCCCGGATTTACTGGCACCAGGGCTGTCTTGAAGGGCATCTGGCGAATGTTGACAGTCTATGCTTGGTGGGATGTTAGCTGGTGGATCGCCGTCTTGTTCACCATCGGCTCAGCAATCTTTGTCCTCTGTGGCTTCTTCTACTGGCTACCTCTCGCAGCCCCATCGACCGAGTTTCATGATGAGGCCCTCATCGCGGGTGGAGTCACCGCGTTCGTCGGCGCAACGCTCTTCACCATAGGTGGCGTCCTTTTGATAGTGGAGGCCACCAATGAGAACCAAACAGGATGCTTTGGATGGGCACTCTCAGAGCTGTTCTCCCATACCAAGTCTGATCTTGAGACTGGGAAGCAAGACAACCGTGCGGGCCCACGGCCAGCCGACTGCGAGCATCATCATGCCAATGGGCTACATTCTAAGGGACAACCTCAACTCCAGCATCCCGAGTCTGGTCGCAAATGGGAATGGTGGCCCAGCTGGAACGAGCTCACGACTCACTACTTTCGTGAAATCGGCTTTTGGGCTTCAATTACCGAAGCAATTGGGGCTATCATATTCTATGTAAGGAGATCAACTTCGAGCCATTTCTGAGCTGACGAATCGTTTAATAGATCAGCGGCATCATGGCCTTACCTGGCATATATGACAACACCTCCCAGCCAGTGCTCTGGGGCGTTTACTGGCTAGCATATTTGATCGGCGGCATACTTTTCGTGACTGCTTCTCTGCTTTACATGCTCGAAGTGCAACCAAAATGGTATAAACCAGCACCCAAACGCATAGGATGGTGGATTGGGACCTGGAATCTGCTTGGCAGCGTTGGCTGGACTCTCAGTGCGTCCTTTGGGTACTGCTCGACGTCCTGGTGCGGATACCAAAGCGATCTCAGTCTTCTGTGGGCCAGTATTGCATTCTTGATTGGAAGCGCACTCCTTTGGTACGAGGCGATGGACAAGCACCCTGTGAAGATAGCAAAGGCTTGAAATTGATGTCTTTGCATATCTCGGTCCGAGACAACCCGATAAGCTTTGAGCAATACAGGGTGATCTTATTTACAGTATACGAAGCTCTCGTCTAGACCTGTCCAAGCCTGGTGAACTCTGCGAAGGACGAATGAAATATGAAATAAGGCCTGTCAAGCGAAGAACTCAGAGGTCGGCATAGAACTAACTTTCAATTGTCATCGGAGTTGGCCACACCCCCGTACGTCGTTCAGTCTCATGGCATCTGGGGAACCCCATGTTTCTATGTATTTGGAGCCGCAGAATTGGACTAGTTTCAGAGGCGGAAGAATGTCGATCGACCAAGTCCCAAGAGGCTATGCTGCGTGGTGGGCCTGTGGATATGCTATTTTCTCCATATATTGCCCCAAGGCCTCGTATTTTGTCTGGGTTGTAGAGTGATCTGTTCAGGTACGACACTGCATCCAGTGCCACTCAGGAGAGATACTGTATGTATCAATGCTAATGTGTCTTCCTGCAGGATCCTGCAAAATCTATACATACAGTCACCATGTTTCTTGCTGCAGCATTGGCGCCATTAGCCTTGGCACGACTGGCTGCATCTGCTACTTTCTTTCCACTTCTGAACCTCACTGACACAGACGGCAATTTCATACAGGCTCATGGAGGCAACATCATACAAGCCCACAATGGCGATGGATCCTGGTACTGGTTTGGCGAGAACAAGACTGGACAAACCACGGGCGGAACTTTTCAAGGCGTTTCGTGCTACAAGTCCTCAGATCTGTCCACATGGGAGAATCAGGGACCAGTGCTCTCGCCGATAGCAGGAACGAACATCTCCAGCGAGCACATCGTTGAGCGACCGAAAGTGCTATACAACGAGAAGAACTCGGAATATGTCATGTGGTTTCATGGCGATTCATCGAACTATGGAGCAGCACAAGTTGGTGTTGCGACAAGCAAAACGATCAGTGGCCAGTACTCGTGGAAAGGCAACTTCAAACCCTTCGGCAACGACTCTCGCGACATGACTATCTGGAAAGACCCAGATGACAGTCAGGCATACTTGATTTTTGCGACTTCAAACAATGCCGACTTCCAGATTGCCAAGCTTGACGACGATTACTACAATGTCACAGAGGCTATCTACACATTCAGAAGTGTCTATCAGGAAGCACCGGGTGTACTCAAAATTGATGGAAAGTACTATCTGCTGTTCTCTCCTCAGGACGGTTGGACGCCCACAGATAATGGCTATCACGTCGCTAACTCCATGTCTGGACCTTGGACTGATGCGACCCTCTTGCATCCGAAGGGTGCTTACGCGTACTTGACGCAAAATGCCTACGACATCACTATCAAAGGCTCTTCGGATACGTTCTACTTGTATCTTGGCGACCACTGGAATGCCAAAGCCCTTGGAACCTCGACTTACGCTTTCTATCCAGTTCTCTACAATGGCGCTGGATTGACTTTGCATCCTACAGGAGGATGGACGCTGGACGTGGGAAGAGGAACATGGGAGGACCTTCCCTTCACGACAATTACGGCGGCTAACTCCACGACGTCCAAGGCCATCTTCACCGAATGTAATGATGGATGCGCAGGTGGCATGGCAGCGAACATGACCTCATCTTCAACTTTCACTTTCACGTGGGACGGGAGCGAAGGCGAGAAGGTTGTGCAAATCCTCTACACCTACCCCGGGGCCAAGAATGCTTTCAAACACATTGTAGGCACTGTCGATGGTCAGGCTGTAGAAGGCTGGGCTAGCCTCGAAACCACGAGAGCAAATACATTTGCTCAGAGAGCGCCCTTGCCAATGACTTTGAAGTCGGGGTCTAGGGTTGAGCTAAAGCTGGTTGACTTTGATGGAACAGCATTCCTCGTGGACGGAGTTGAGGTTTACGATAGGACATGAGCAGATCTGTAGGAATGGAATGGAATGTATGCGCCACGATATTACTCACGTCAATATTTGATGCGTATTTCATTCACTCGCCTTAGTATTGCGCCGAAGTGGAGCTCGCGATCAACCTCGGGTCCACCCCTCGTTCTGACAACCACAGCATTGACACGCCCGAGGTGAGGCCCGGAAGACGTGTTAGAAGGATTGTATAGATCCGACTTGTCTTTAAGAATAGGTGAGGGACCTCTCTTCTGCTCCTCGTCATCTCTCTTCCATTCTTCCAAGACATCAACAGTACCAACATGTCGAACGCACCACCACTTCCAGTCGCAGGCGCAAAGCCCAGACTCCCAGCTTCGCAACGGATACCTCCAATCGTGGCACCATTCGTCAGCGACAAAGCCAAGAAGCTTCTCGACACTCTCGAACAATGGATCGACGAAGAAGTCATCCCAGCCGATGCAGTATACAGCGCACAGACCGGTATCGGCGATGAGAGATGGGAGGGGCATGGCTCCATCCTCGATGATCTGAAGAAGAGGGCGAGAGAATTAGGGTTATGGAATATGTTCCTGCCTAGGAACCATTATGCCAATCTCGCGCAATACGATCAGTATGGAGGTGCGGGAGGCTTCACGAATGTGGAGTATGGTTTGATGGCTGAGCTTTTGGGAAGAAGTAAGCTGGGCAGCGAGGCCTGCAATTGTGCTGCTCCGGATACGGGTAATATGGAGGTTATTGCTAGATATGGAACACATGAGCAGAAGCAGAAGTGGTTGGCGCCTTTGCTTGCTGGGGAGATTAGAAGTGGTTTCTTGATGACTGAGCCAGGTAAGCCGGCTGGCTATGTTGATGGAGGTGAAACAGACATGAGAACTGACTATTGCTAGACAAGGCGAGTTCGGATGGAAGCAATATCAGCCTTGACATTCGACAAGAAGGAAACGAGATTGTCCTCAATGGCAGCAAATGGTGGAGTTCCGGGGCTGGAGATGATCGATGCAAGATTTACATTGTTATGGGCTTGAGCGATAAGAACAGCCAGGATCGATACAAGCGACAGAGTATGGTTCTCGTGCCTGCTGACGCTAAGGGTCTGACTGTGCATCGAATGCTGTCCGTCTATGGCTATGACGAGTAAGTAAAGTCTTGGAGCGTACAGGAGGAGGCGGCTAGCTGACCAGAAACAGCGCACCACATGGCCACGGTCAAATCACTTTTACTAACGTCCGCGTGCCGATGTCAAACCTGGTGCTTGGTTTCGGTCGTGGAAACGAGATTATGCAAGGACGTCTTGGTCCAGGCAGGATTCACCACGCGATGAGGTCAATCGGTGCCGCAGAGGTCGCTCTTGAGTGGATGATCGCTCGTCTCAACGATGACAGGAAGATTCCTTTCGGCAAGCCTCTGCGAGAACACGGCGTCCTACTTGAGTGGGTTGCCAAGTCCAGAATTGAGATTGATGCCGCTCGCTTAATCGTTCTCAATGCTGCGATAAAGATTGACTCTGGCGATGCGAAGGCCGCTCTGGTGGAGATCGCTCAAGCGAAGGTAATTACTCCAACGATGGCATGCACTGTCATCGACCGAGCTGTCCAGGCCCACGGTGCCATGGGAGTATGCCAAGATACTCCACTCGCCAGCTCTTGGGCGCATATCAGGACGATCCGCATTGCTGATGGTCCAGATGAGGTGCATTTGAACCAGATGGGCCGAAGAGAAAACAAAGCGCGTGCGCAGGAATGCAGGGAGAGAATCGACCGGCAAAGGAAGACGACCGAAGAGCTGATGAGAAAGTACAATGTCGAAGACAAGCAGCTTGGTGGCCGAAAGGCGAAGGGCTTCAATGGATTTGTAAAGTCAAATCTGTAGACGCATTCGGAAACTTTTCGAGCTTGATCGATCGATGTGTAAATCCTCTTCTCGAACCCACGACCTTTCCTCGTGGCGCCCATGATCAAGTATACTTCGACAAGTCTTTTGTTCATTCACACTTTGTGCACGCGAATGGATTGCTTAACCCGATGAGGCTTAACTTTTCAACTTGGGCAGCCAGATCTCAACGCTGCCGTCGATATACTTACTGTATCTGCATATCCAAGAATCTCAGAATCTGGAGCGTCAGTATGCATGGTCACTTAGAGCTAAGCTCGTCGCAAGCATCCTTGCCCATATCAGGGTAGTCTTCGCCATTGACTTGGCCAGGCTGCGAACAAAGCATTTCATGAGCACTAGGGGGTAGGTGAGTTCATCCATACCAGCGGGAGGACGGAGCTCCAGACATACCAACTATGCAATGGCTTTTCTCTACCTCTACACACGTCTACAATAGATATTAGGCTTACTTACACTCGCTATATCCTCGCTATATCCTCGCGCCTATACTCGACGTGCCCTTCTCCTACCGATAGTAGCATTAGAGGTAGCGTGCGCCGCTGTAGCCCCCTATTCCTGGTTGTGGATGCCTTAGGCATCCAGTGTTGTCGTAGATGCCTTAGGCATAAAGTCTTGGCATTGAGTCTCGGCGTAAAGTCTTGGCGTTACTTGTACGCTTCCTTCGGCGCTCTTTATCTTTCTATCTAGAGGACTTAGAGCTTAGTAATGTAGGACAAAGATGCTCTATTTTTGATCTATTTTTAGGAAATAGGAAAGTATTTACTAGTTATGTAGTAAAATTAGTCTTAAATCCTAAAATACACTATAGAGAGTTAAGTGTTTTAGGATTTTTAGGCTTTACTATACTATTTTTAGTAATTCTAACATATCTATCTTATAGTTTAGATAAAAAGAAATCTATATAGAGAGTTCTATCTAGGTTTACCTATAAACGGCTATACTATTAAGGGAAACACTTTTAATTTATCTCTACTTTCTAATCCTAGTATATCTTTCTATCTAGAAGGTTTATAGCTTAGTAATCTTAGACAAAGTTACTCTAGTTTTAGTCTATTTTAAGAAAAGAATTAAGCTTATACTAGTAACCTACTAAGATTAGTCTCAAACTATAAAATAAAAGTCTAAGTATCTTTGTTATGGAGGCTACCTAGCAGGCACACACCAGCGGATAGGCACGTGCCCTATAGTGCAGGTTACCTTCTTCTCTTTATAGACCTAGCTTTATTATCTAACAATATAATGACTTCACACCATAACAAAATAGTAGCTTTGCTTCGGCAACCATCCGCCTAAGTGTACCAACCGTCGACATACGGACCATTTCGGCATTGCTACTATTTAGCTAAAGGCACCATTTCGGCACTGCTACTAATCCGTAGGACTAGTCCTCTATCCTGCGGACTCTTAACCTTCCGCACCATCTAGACATAAGCGCCACTATTCCGGCATTGCTAAAACATTGCTACTAATCCGTAAGAATAAGGCCTCCGTCTTGCGGACTCTCTACCCCAATTACCTTTCCGCACCATTCTAGCACTAGTGCTACTAACCCAATCCGCGAACAACAAGTCCTCCGGTTCACGGATTCAATTACCTTTCCGCACTATACACAGCTACTTAGTAGGAAACTACAAGTCTACGAGCTCCGATCCTATAGCGAAAACCGCCGTCTACCTCGCCGCTAGCGGCGCTCAATCGCCTTTGTTTACGCCCTCATTTCGCTGAGGGAAGGGACCCTCGAAGCTTGAGTAGTCGCGTTACGAAGCCGCACCTTCCTTGATTTCCGTACCTAGCCGCCGCGTTGGCAGCGCCCTCCTCCGACGACGACAAGATGTCTAAACCGGCTGCTAAGGGTCTGTCAACCGACCTAAAGGCTTGGATCGCAGAACAAAGCTCAACCTACCTAAAGGCTTTGATCGCAGAGGTAATAGCCGAAAACCCACCGTTACCTCCTCCGTCACCTCCTCCGCGAGCTTTCAACTTTAGGTCTACTGACCAAGGCTATGGAAGAGATAGGCCCTATTAGCGAGATGGTCCTCCGTTAGAGTATTCCGCGAATAGCCCGTAGAAGTTTAAGCCTAAGTCTATCGGTTTCTTCGATAAGGACCTCGTCGACAATAGAGAGAGTAAGGACTTAGGTCCTATACGCTTAAGGCTCGCGAGTAGCCCGGGCAGTTACCCACCGAGCACCTCCTACACCGAACGGCTGGCATCTACCTCCCTTACGGCTAATACCTCCGAGAAAGTAAGCTCGAGAAAGGGGCGCGACCCTTACGAGCACCTCCCTCTTATCGATACCGAAGCATTCTACGAGAAAAGTCGTTTACCGCTATCTTCACGAAAAGACGCTAGTAAAAGCATCTAACACGATAACGACGAGGCATTAAGGCATTAACACAATGACGACGAGGCATTAAGGCATCAACCGGGAACCTCGCGTCTATGGCTGCTATCGATAATTTCCTTTCAACCATTAACCGCTCCACTAACCGCTCCATCAACCGCTCCATTAATAGGCTTCACGCCTATCGATTTTAGAGCCTTCGCAGAAGACGACGCGCCGCCGCAAGATCCAACTCCATAAGAGATAGACACCGTAGCCCCTTAGCTAATGGAACTGGATCCTTAACCCGTCGAGGAGCGTTAGTCTATAGCAGCCGCTGATCCCGTCGAGGAGCCTTAGTCTATAGTAGCCGCTGATCTACTACAAGCCTCGCCTACGAGGGACGCGACCTCGCCGCAGATGGTAGACGCGCCGCCGCAAGATTAAACTCTGTAAGAGAGAGACATGTTAGGCGCCGAGGAACCTTAGTCTATAGTAGCCGCTGCTCCGCTACTAGCCGCTACTCCACAAGCCTTAACTATTAAGGCATTAACCGCTCCATTAACCGCTCTCGACAACCTTGCGTCTATGAAGGAGAAGGATGATAGACTACCTTCCGTCTATGACCGGCACGGAGAAGGATGAGAAGACAACCCTACGTCTATGACCGAGAAGGATAATGGATAACCTCGCGTCTATAACCGGCACGAGGAAGGATAATGGATAACGATGAACAACCTTGCGTTTACGGCTAGCATCGATGATTTCTTTTGTTAACCATTAAGGCAACAACTATCAACCGCAGTATTAACTATTAAGCCATCAACCGCTCTCGGCAACCTTGCGTCTACCGGTAAAAGACGGACAATGGACGACCGTGCGTCTATGACGAAGAAGGATAAGAAGATAACCTTGCGTCTACAACCGAGAAGGACAATAGATAACCTTGCGTCTATCGCTAGCATCGATGATTTCTTTTGTAATGGAAATGAAGAGATATCGGGCATCGAGAAGGAGCAATGCACGAGAAGGACAATGGACAACCCTAAGTCTATCGCTGGCATCGAGAGGGAGCATGACTTGAGTCTATAGTCCACGTGGTCGCGGACTTTCGTGGGCCCGGGGATTTTGTTATGGAGGCCACCTAGCAGGCACACACTAGCGGATGGGCACGTGCCCTACAGTGTAGGTTACCTTCTTCTCTTCATAGACCTAGCTTCATCATCCAACAATATAATGACTTCACACCATAACAATCTTGAAGCTTTTAAGCTTTATTGTACTATTTTTAGTAATAAGAAATCTATATCTAAAAATCTATACTAGTATAAGCTTATACCTATACTTTTTTTATATCGACATACTAATAGTCTTATTATCTAAGAAATATTATTCCTAAGAATTATAGGTAGTAAAATTTAAAGTTTGAAATATCTAATAATAGATATAAACTTAGAAATAAACCTAGAATTGTCTTAACATTAAGAAGAGAGGTTATAAGTTACTAAAAATAGTAAAGTAAAGCTACAAAACTCTAAAGTAACTAAATCTTTAATTTTAAATTTAGGACTAATCTTACTAAATAACTAATAAATATTAGGTGTTTTCCTAAATATATAGTAAAAGTAGAGTATATTTATACTAGATTACTAAGCTATTAACCTTCTAGCTAAAAAGATATTCTTAAAAGAATTAAAGAGAAATTAAAAATAGTTCCCTTAATAGTATAGCCGTTTATAAGTTAACCTAGGTAGAATTCTATATATAGATTTTCTTTAGTCTAAACTATAAGATATATATGTTTAAATTACTAAAAATAGTATAATTAAGCCTAAAAGCCTCTAAAGCTCTTAAATCTGTGTTTTAGAATTTAGGACTAATTTTACTAGATAACTACTAAATCTTTTATCATTGGCTAAAAATAGACAAAAAACTAAGTATCTTTGCTACACATTACTAACCTCTAAGTCTTTTAGATAAAAAGATAAATAGAAAAGAAGTTATAGAAAAAAAAGTTGCGGACTCTACGGTTCACTTGCGGACCAACTTGCGGTAGACTTCTGTCTATTGCATACTTGGTATGTATGGGCCTCCCTACGGGAGACACGGAATGGGGTCGAAACAAGGATTGCATGGCTTGTCACTGCATTGTGCAGAGACATTGCTGGACTTGCATGGAGAAAGTAGAACGTCGCGTTGAGATACTATTCTAGTAGCTCTATATAGAGTTTCTTGACTTAGTCAGCAGCTCCACCAAAATTTCAAGCAGCTTCAGCCTTCAGCAGAGATGTCCTGGGTTCTTTTGCAGAAATCAACCTACATCATGGCGGCTGTGAGATCTCTGTCGGATGTACTAACAGATTTCGCGACATCTACGGAGACTGCGATATCTGGCTTGCCTGCTGCAGACGCACTCCAAGTCTCCGAAAATGGCATAACGCTCTTCGATACCAAGAACGAAATCTTCCTTTCGTATCTCCAAGCTCTCGCCCTGCGGAATTTGAACGTCATACGCAGCATCAAGAATGGAAGCGATGCCGAAGAAGCGCACAAGCTTAGCACCGAGATCACCAAGAAATTGGTGGAGCACAGAATCTACTTGGAAAGAGGCGTGAGACCAATCGAGCAAAAGCTCAAGTACCAGGTGGACAGAGTTGTGAAGCTTGCGGATGACGAGGAGATAGCGTCTCGGCAGAAAGCTACACAGGACGCAAACATGAATGGTCATGCCAAGGAAGACGAGAGCGACGACGAAAGCAATTCAGACTCGAATTCAGACAGTGAGGCAGAGCTGGGAGCAGACATGGTAGGCCATGCGCCAAGACTCGCAACGATGACAGCTGGACAGCAGAGAGATGCGAAATCTGCCGCGCGGGCGAAGAGCCAGGAAGACGGCGTCTACAGACCTCCGCGCATTTCTGCTACAGCCATGCCGACGACAGATCGGAGGGAGAAGGCTGAGCGCAGACCAGCCAGGTCTGGTGTGCTGGACGAATATGTCTCGAATGAGCTGTCGCAAGCACCTCTTGCGCAGCCAAGTGTTGGCAGCAATTTGGCTGCCGGCGGTCGACAGAGCAAGAACGCGAAACAGATGCGCGAGGAAGCTGAGAGGCGGGAATACGAAGAGACGAACCTCGTGCGTCTGCCGGCTATGTCTAAGAAGGAAAAGGCGAAGAAGGGTCTTGGTCGTCAGCGTGATGGTGGATTCGGAGGTGAAGAGTGGAGAGGCTTGGGTGACACTCTGGACAGAATTGGTGATCTGACCAAGAGGAAGGGCAAGGATAGTGCTTTGGATAAGAGTCGGAAGAGAAGAGCAGTCGAAGATGGACCGAGAGGTGATGGCATCGGTGGCGCCTTCGACATGAAGAAGAGAAGGCTGTCGAAGAAGGGTAGAATATAGCCCCAAGATTTCGGAGAACTTGTCCGCTGAAGCAAGGAAATGAGAACTCTGACTGCTCAGTTCGACGTCCCAGGCCACTGGATTTCCGCTTGCAGTGTCCTTCAGCCCTCACAGATCAATCACTGGCGAAATCCCATGCTTCCGCTGTCCATTGATTTCGATATCTTGTCCCTCACTCGCATCCTCGATGTACTGGTACGGGTACTCCCCCAATATTTACGTACTCCATGAAGGGACACTGTTGCTCGTTGTCGTGGCAGTCAGGACACTCTACTGCATTGGCGACGCTCAGGAGACTTTGTGGCGTCAGTAAGTACGGAGAAGATCCCTTGCGGTGTGGCCGGGACCTACGCCGCAATGATGGTAAAGATGGTCAAGGTGATTCGTGCCATATGAGGACGCAAACCTGGCTTCTTAGCAGAAGAAGACTATCTACTGATCAAGTGGCCTGCTATATAGGCCTAAAAAAATTCAACCCCTCTCGAATAGGTGACATTCATCGAACACAGGACGCTCCAGACCGAAGTCCAACAGTATCCATAAGCCTGACCCTACGGAACTCCACCAGTGCTTTGCGAGGCTCCGGACGAAGTTTCCGTCCGGCACTAGCATTGTGGCTCGCACGTGCGTTGTCCATTAGGGTCGTTGAAACATGTCAAGCATGGGCATCGTGCAACCTCCTCACAGCGCGGAAGTTGCTGTTTTATTGCATTGGCGACTTCCACGACACTTCAATGCGTCAATCAGAGGATCTCGTCGGTGTTCTGGAATGACCTACATCAGATAGCTGATAATTGACACAGTTCGAAGGAGGTGACATGCACTGGAGATGGAAGTTTTGGACGACGAAAGAAGTAAAACAGGACCCGAGCAGCAAGAGAGCTTCGGCTCAGCGACACAGCCACCTCTTTGCGATCAGCACTACTCGTACCCGATCAGGATAGGGCTCGGAGACAGCTCACCCTGCTTGTGCTACCGCTTCCTCGTCAAATGCTCTTGGCTGTCTAATTTCTGGCCCCACAATGCTCAGGGCTGAATCAGCTGAGAGCACGGGTCGAATTGAAGAGCGAATATTAGCACATGAAGGCCTTGATGAAGTGTACTTGCAGTTCCTACGGTCCGTTGCTCATCCATACTTCATCATTATGCTCTCCTACACGATCCTTGTTCCACTCACTTTCCTGGGATCGGTACTGTTGATCGTTCAATGGCTGTGGCTCAGAACACCAAAGCTCAGGCTGCCTCCTGGTCCTAAGTCTGTTCCGATATTGGGCAACATCAATGACCTGCCGCCCAAAGGTGGTCGTGACTGGGAGTTTTGGTATCAGCACAAACAGCTCTATGGCCCCGTCAGCTCAGTCACTGTGTTCGGCACGACGATTGTAGTACTGAATGACTTAGAAGTGGCAACAGAACTTCTTGAAAAGCACTCCAACGCCAGCCTTAACCGACCACATTTGAATTTCTTGATGGGCCTGCAAGTACATTCGATCAGACTAGAATTATGACGCTGACGGTGAAGTAGATGTGGCTGGGCGCATGTCGTCTCGCTTCTCTCAAGCGGCCACCGTCTACGTGCTTCGCGAAAGCATTTCCATTCTGTGATGGGAACGCAACAGAATCTCGCGCGCTTCTTGCCATTGCAAGAGGCCGAAAGCTACCGACTGTTGCACCGTATGCTGAAGGAACCGCACGGCTTCTTGAAGCATGTCCGAACAGAAGTCGGCTCGATTATCCTTAAGCTCGCGTATGGCTACACGGCCGCTACTGATCAGCCTGATCCTCTGATCGAACTTTCCGATTTGACCCATCGACAGGTCGGAATTGCTGCGCAGCCAGGAGCTTGGGCTGTTGATTTCATTCCTGCTTGTAGAAGTATCCCATATGTCACCAAGGGGTATTCGACTGACGTTTTGCAGTAAGGTATGTGCCAGAGTGGTTTCCCGGAGCGAACTTTCAACGAACCGCGAAGGAGTTTAGAGCGAAGATCATGGAGGCAATTTACCGACCGGCAAAATTCGTGGAACATGAGATGGAGAGAGGCATGCATGAGCCTTCTTTTCTATCGGTCCTCCACGAACAAGCCGGCGAAAAGCTCAGTGCCGAGGAGCAGGATATTGCAACCTATTCCGCTCACGCGCTATATGGTGGCGCTTCTGATACTGTAGGTCGGCTCAAATGCATTTTAGGGGCTGCACTAATGAAATATGAAGACCGTCAGCACTCTTTCGACCTTCTTCCTGATGATGGTCTCGCATCCTGAAATTCAGCACAAGGCACAGGCCGAAGTGGACAGTGTGGTGGGAAAAGCTCGACTGCCAGGTATTGAACACCGTGATCGTTTGCCTTATTTGCAAGCAGTCATCAAAGAAGTGTTGCGTTTTCATCCAGCAGCACCAACCGGCCTGCCGCATCTGATGGCTACAGACGCTACATGCGCAGGATACGACATTCCCAAAGGGGCCACGGTCATCGCGAATCTATGGTAGGTAAGGCATTGCGCTGTTGACGAACTGAGGCTGATTATTTGTAGGGGCATCGGACGAGACACATCAATTTACTCTGACCCTAATCTCTTCCGACCAGAACGCTTCCTAGGGGATCGACCAGAGCTCGATTCGCGAACCTGGGTCTTTGGCTTCGGGCGCCGTGCATGTCCAGGCAAATTGTTGGCAGAGCAGACCATCTTCCTCACGATTTCAAGGGTCTTGGCTGTCTTCGATATCAGCAAGATGGATGCTGAGGAAGGGCCTGCCGTGTGTTTCGAGCCGGGAGTGGTTAGCCAACCTGAGCCATTTCGGGCAAGTATCAAAGCTAGATCGCCAGAGTGTGAGAGACTCGTTGAGTGTGCTGAGAAGATGTGTCCATTGCGGCACAGCAGTGCTGACACCCTACGCGGCATCACGAGTTGGTAGAATGGACGTTTAGAAGAGCATTGCACGTGCTCGTAGTTCTGATGCGGCAGTGTCTTGGTGAGAAGGATGCCAGAGATACTGTATAGATGGTCAATGACAATTTAGCCTGTCACCGCCTGTTGTCGCCGCCCGTAACGAGGTCATCGCTGCCGTCTTGGCACTGGGTCGCGTTCGGGGAAAGGGATACCGAGGTCATTGAAAGTGTAAAATCACCACTCCTCCCACTTCCCGAATGTTGGCAGTGGTTTCGTACTTTCACATCAACAGCCCTCACATCTCATTTCTCTCCGAGCAGAATGCGTGGGACCTTTGGTGCAATTAGCTACCTGGACTAGCCCACCAAAATGCGCATTACAGAGCTGGAATCCCGCTGCGTTTGAACATTATCCGTTCCTCGAGTTTGGACTGGCCTGAAAGATCCAGAATGATCATTGGGAGGATACTCATGATGAGACAGCAGATGATGGAAATACTCGATGGACTCGGAGTCGCCCGTCGCACTTCCTATCGACCTGCAAAGTCTACACCGCGAGGCCTGGCCGCGTTTTGATTGATCTCCGATTCTGGCCGAACTCGACTTGTGATCTCTGGTCCTGACAATTCAGTGAGGCTGCATGCTGTTCGTCAACTGGCATGCGATGAGGAAAGCCGGCGAGCGACCTTGCGCCAGATTTTACACACCAGCGCGCGTCCTGGATGACATGGTGCACATTTGATCGTGCCTTCTTTCCCCGGCGGTCTTTAGCACCATCCGCAATCGGAGATCCACGGAAATTCTGGCTGCCTATGGCAACATCAACCTACACTGTTGGCGGCAACGAAGCGATATCCTGGGAGACTGGCGGTGGACATGCCCAATACAGGCTGGTCTGCGTGCCAGAGACGACATTGGCCGGCATGAGTGCGCGACACTCGTCCTCCAAGAGGCAGTGTCGCATAGATTCACAGGTCATGAAGTCGGCAGGTGGAGGTGAGGTCAACTGACTTTGCAAAGCGCCAAATTACTCTGCAGTACTCCAAATGGACCCCATGGCAATTCATCCGCGTGTCCCTCCTCAATGGCGACCGCTAAAGCAGGTCGATGGTTCCATATTGAGAGACCCACCCGGAGTCTTCAACGTGTGCTCAGCATGTTTTCACTCGCTTTCTCCCTTGGTGTATCAACAGGTCTTACAAAGACTAGCGATACGGATCGAAGCGCAGTCTGGCCGGTCTCGCTTTGGCAGTCTGCTTGATGCAATGCACAACGACTTGCAATGCCAGTTGCCCAGATGAGCCTCACTCGTGCGTCGTCGAAGAGCACGCTGGTCAATGCTTGGCTCCATACTGTCTTCTCACCGAGCTGGACTGTGCAGCCGGCGTGGAGGACAGCTCGCCAAGAGTCCTGCTCGGATCACAGGACGCGAGATCAGACGACTTCAATTTATCGGAAAGCAGACACGTGCAATTCACTGGGCTCTCAACAGCTGCAAAGCTCTCGGGTCTTGTGGTCTATCTGCTTGAAAATCTTCACTCAGCTTGGACTTCTGCTCGGCAAGTGTCTGCGGCCGTAGTCTCCACAATGCCCCTGATTTTGGAAGGAGGAAGAGGGCATCGGCCAATGCGTTGCCCCAAGGGTAAGGTGGTTTCGAGACAATCTGGACTCAGCAAACATGAATAGAGGCCTGGAAGGCGAGCTGGCGCTTATGGAGGGAGGGTTGCCGTATAGGCGTCGCTTCGAAGCTAATTACATTGCCTGGAGCATTTCATTACAGCAATGACGCTGCGCTGTCAAGGTCCGGAGAAAATGCGCCTGTTAAAAGCGTTGCAGAGCAGCAGACCCTCGAAATGGCCACTCGAGGCTCCACGAAGGACAGGCGACAGAAATGCCGAGCTCAGGACCGCCTCTTTCCGGCAATATTGCACGCGCGACTTTACGACAGTTGCGTTTGGAAGGTCCGACATCAATTTCTCTCGGGTTCAGACTTGCATTCGCGCAGTGCACGAACTCTTCAACACTATCAGCGTTGCTTGCTCGCTGGAACAGATAAGGTTCGACACGCGAGACGGCCCGTTGCTAGCTGCCGCTTACTGCCAAGGGTTCGCGAGCAACCGATGTAAAACCCTTCACGATACCGCGAACAGCTTCTTTGCAAGGAAGAGCGTCAGTTCAATCATGACGTATTTTTTTTGACGACACCTGACTTCGGACTGCTGCACAATTCAACATTTGCTTATGCAACGTCTCGGCTGTCTGACTGGTGGCGATATCTCGCATGCTTTCGGTGCTGTCACGGCGGCATGGTGGACCTCACTCCTGTGGTCCACGATGAGTTCATCCTCAACAGCAGCGTCTTTCGCTGTGGCACCATGTCGTCTTGGTCGTGATGGCCGACAGCCGGCTGCAAAAACCACATGCTCCAGAAGCACAAATAGGTAGGCTTGCCGCTTCTGTCTCCCCGATGTACCTCTCATATCTCACCCCTTCTCCTCCATCAATCCCGCTCTCTCCTGTTTGATCATTTCAGCACAAGATGGTAGCGCGCCCTGGACCATCAAGATCTTCCAGTGTCTGGGGGCCACCAGACCAGAAGGTCGAGACACCCTACAGCAGTGCATGGAACACTCCAGATACCCAGTCGGAAATTCAGCAAGAGAAGGTGCAGATTGGTTTGGGTCGGATCGTTGGAGGATCACACATCAATGCAAACATGGAGGCAGGATTGCATGAAGATCATGGCCTGCTGCAGGAGCTCGACATTGATATGCCTCTCACTTTGACAGAGGTCGTCTACCAGGGCGATAAGGAATACATCAAACTTGGATTTGCGCAAGGAGACTGCGAGAACCCTTTCAACTGGAATCCATGGTACAAGCGAAGTGTGACAACCATGCTCAACCTTATGACTCTGTTCATTGGACTGGCGACAACAGCATACAGTTCTGGTATCGATTCAATGACCGAAGAGTTCGGCGTTCCCAACATTATCGGCCAACTCGGACTCTTCCTCTTCAACTTCGTCTGCGCCATCGCTCCTCTCTTCCTGGCGCCATTCTGCGAACTTGTCGGCCGCAAAGTCGTCTACTCTGGAGCATACCTCTGCTTCTCCCTCTGCTTCATCGGTCTGGCCTTGGGCAAGAATATCGCCACTATTCTCGTCATGCGGGGTTTTCTCGGTCTCTTCGGATGCGTAGGTACCATCCTGGTCGGAGGCACCTTTGACGACATGTACGAGCCACGGGAGCGTAGCCGACCCATGGCTATGTTCTCATATATCGCTATTTTGGGAACAGTCTCTGCTCCTATCTACGCCGGATTCATCGATCAAACAATTGGCTGGCGCTGGATCGAGGGAATTCAAGGGCTCTCGAACATTCCTCTCCTCATCTGCATCTTCGTCTTCTTTCCCGAGACTCGTGGTGGCGTGACCCTGGCCAAGCGTGCGAAGATGCTGCGAAAGTTTCTGAATGACGAACGATTTGTCTCACCCGATGAGATAGAGACGCCTTCGCTCAAGTCCATGTTGAAGGCGTCTTCGGTCAAAGCCTTCCGCATGCTTGCAACAGAACCTGTGGTCTTTGCTTTTGGTCTCTGGATCGCATTCTGCTGGTTTGTAGTGTTCCTCTTTCTGTCAGTCATCCCAATCACTTTCTCCGAGAAGCGCGGCTGGGCCGAGGGTGTTTCTGGCCTTCCGTACATCTCTCTGGCCATCGGCACCACTCTTGGCTGGGCAGCACATCACCTTCAGATGAGAAAATATGAAAAGATTGTCGACGACCCAGACGTTGTTGCGACACCCGAGCACCGCCTTTACGGAGCCATGTACGGCGCGGTCTGGTTCCCAATCGGTCTCTTCATCTACTCGTTCACACAATACGGCTACATTCCATGGATCGCGCCCACCATCGCTCTCGCACCAATCGCTTTCGGTATCTACTTCGTGTTCGAGAGCACATACTCCTTCACTGCAGACTGCTATGGTGACAGCTCTTCTTCTGCAATTGCTGGCCAAGGCTTCATGAGGAATACCCTGGGTGCCGTGTCGCCACTTTTTGCAAGCGCTTTCTTCCACAATGTCGGTAGCCAGTATGCTGGTCTCATTCTGGCACTCGTTGGTACAGGCCTCAGCATGATCGCTTTCGTCATGTTCAAATTTGGTCCACAGCTGCGCGCAAGATCGAAGAGAGCCAGAGAGTTTTAGAGGGTATTGATTGATAGCATGCTTCGAATGCAAATCTTACTTGTTCAGGTCTTCTCAAGAACAGATTGAAGACGAGCACCTTGGTCTTCGATTGATTGCCTCCGCTATTCAGCGTTCCAGGAAGCAGGGTTCTGCACGAATTGAACGCCGTCCTCGCTCACGTTGAGCCACCACACTTTGTTCGCAAGGTCATCGCAGCCCAAATCCTCCTTACATGGCTCGAATACCCATGCTGGATATTCATTCGCGAGCCCAGACCTGTTAAGCAAGACGAAGTTGAGCCCACCTTGCATCCTTCCAACAAGGTGGTGAATCTCTCCCAGCCTCACGAGCATGCAGCTCTTCTAGGGGACTAGCCTAGCAACCAATGCTTCTCCTTCGACGCGCCCGACTCGCGATCTCAGTCTGAGTTGAAACACCCTCGACTCAATCCAGTGGCGCTTATTGCATTTCACCAACCGCAGCTCTGCCTCGCCCGATCTCCAGCGAGGAACAGCTTTATCTCTGAATTATTCGTTGAGCTGGAACCTAGCAAACTTGTAAAGATAGAAAAAGCCTTCATGCGAATGACCTCGTTGGATCGAGTCAGACGAGGCTGATGAAACGGGTCGACGTGGAATTCGTAGATGATCACCTAAATTTCCGGTGCTAGATTTTGGAACTGGTCGGAAGGTCTGATCTCATTTGCGTCTGTTGGAATTTTGGCGATTGCTTTTGGAAACGTCGATTTAAGAGAGACGGAACGACCGCTATGCAAACGTTAGAAGCTGTGCTTCATGATCGGATCGGTGGAGGCTACGTTACTCTATTACATTTCAGTCGATAGCGGAAAAGTAGGGACGAATACTAGCTTCCTCGTCCCGGTTAGGAATCAGGTGAGAGTCGATTAGTAGGCGTCTGCATGATTCGAATGGCCTCAGACTAATACTGGTGGTTTATCGATGGTCGTAGTGCATTGTACAACCATGTCGACATTCCCTTTTCGGTGTCGGTCTTGGTCCAGTCTTCCATGCATGCGTCGAATATCGCTCTGCCGGTCGAAGAGCTTTCTCGTTAATAGTCTCGAAGTCGAAGTAGATAAGGACTTTGGTGTCTGAATCGCTTTACGGTGAAGTCCGCCGGATCTCACGTGTTTCTACTCTCGTCCGTTATGAGTCTAGCACGGTCTGGCTGTACAGCGACGAGCAGGTTTCCACAGCGAGGGAGGGAGCTAACTCTAAGAGTTTTCCGGTTTAAGCTGAAACATGTGAAGTTCAGAGCACCTCACGCTTACTAGGTTTTACGAGTTACCGTAGAATGCTAAGCCTAGTACCTCCGCAGCGTAGAACCTTATAGTTTACTAGGGAAAATGCTCCTCTTTACTCTTATAGACCTTAAATCGTATCCTTATACCGCTAGATAGTAATTATTATTAACCTACCGCCCGAGTTAGCGTATGCCGTCGCTATCTACGCTACTAGCGACCTCGTACGGTAGTATTTCGAGATGTCTAATCGCGGAAAAGCGAATGCGACGACGACGCGGTCTTCTAGAGCGCGTAAACTAGTCGATAAGGACTTACCGGCGTATAAGTAAGCTACTATAAAGCGCGAGTCGAAGGGTCGGAAGACTATAAAGTCGAAGGTAGAGGCGCTAAAGCTATTTAATAAGGCGCGCGCGTTTAATCCGGAGGCTTATAGAGCGTTTACCGAGTAGATTAAAGGCGCCTCGATAGTAGTTAGTAACGATAAAGAGGTAGTAAATCTAAGCGCGGACGCGTCTACCTCGCCGTCGAAGGGGAAGGGGAAGGGGACCTTACCGCCGAAGGGGAAGGGCGTATAGGATAGGGTAGCGCCGCTACGGATAATAAATAGGGTAGAAATAAGGGAAGAAGATGTCGAGACGGCTTCTTACGATACTCGTAATACTTTCTAGTATAAGTAAGCGTAGCGCCTACTTACTAGTAACTAAGAGGTCGTAGTAAAGAATTTCGACCGTACTAGCTAGTCTACTAAATATTATAACGAAGCCTTCCGTTAGGCGGTTACTAAGGCGTAGAAGAAGTAGCTCTTCGTAGGCGACAACTTTATAATCGCTTCTACGAAGGGTATAATTAAGAATAACTAGTTTAAGTAATTAATAATAGTAGAAGAAGAAGGTAAGGTTAAAACGGGTATAACCGTCGCTCCTATACTAACCTCTTAAAGGTAATAACTATCGAATAGCCCTCGCTACTATACTCGAGTTTAAACGTAATAGAAAGGATAAGATTAAAGTAGATCTCGAGTTTAAGACGGTAGTAAAGGATACTAGACCTACCGCTATTAAAGTTAGTAAGTTAAAGCTAAACGATTAATAGACTATAGATAGAATTACCTACATTACTAAGTAACGGTAGGTTAGTAATTACATAGCTAAGATTAAGGCTAATAACTAGTACCTTAACGGATCTTATAAGAACTATAACTAATACTACTACTTACTAGACGACCTACCTAACATTAAAGAGAACTACCTCTAGATTAGTAGCGATCTAGTCCGTCTTTAGTCTATAGCCCTTACTACTAATAAGCTTAGCGTTATAACTCGAAAGCCGCCTAAGAATATTGCTATTAAAATAGCTTAGTTTACTAATAATATAAGAGATAAGGCTAAGTAGGCGAAGGTAAAGGATGCCTTATAAGCTTAGGTTCTATATACGCTATACCGTAGTAAATCTACCCCTATTAGTTATATTAATTATAAGGGTATAATTAAGGCGGCTTTCTAAGCGGTTACTAGCATTCTTTAGCCTAGTAGCGGCCCTCGTACTATGCCGGCTTAGTAACAACCTTAGTTAGAGCTATAAGTATAGTAAGAGTCGCCTATTCTAATACGAGTTACTAAGCAACTTAGCACGCTAATCTTAAGCCTTATAAGATAGTTCTTTTAATAGGTAGCGAAGTAATACGAATAGTCTAACCTAGAAGAGAAAGACGACTTCTTAAAGATAGAGTTATACTTCCTTACTAAGAAATAGGACTATAATCGTATAGCACGAGTAGATAAGAAGTATTAGAAGGATGAGTTAGGCTTCTTTAAAGGCTACTATAGTCGCCTAATTAAGTGCTTAAAGCGCTTTTAGAAGGAGAAGTTAGTTAAGAGGGTAGAGGGTAGAGGGAAGTAGGAAGTAGTAGTAATAATAACGACATTTACGACGGAGTAACGGCTATTCTTATTAGTTTAGATTTATTAGGCGTTCGCTAAGAATTTAGAATATTACTAGCTTATTATCTACTCCGCTACGTATGTCTATATTATTACTATCGCTACCTCGTAAAGCTCTCGGAGGTCTCGGCGGAGGAAGCATGTAAAGCTTAGTAATACCTACTAACATATTATATAATTTACTACGTACGTAATATAATAGTAATATATATAAAATTAATAGCGGAGCTTTATATATATATAGTCTTAAGATTCTACGAATAATATTATGTATTTACCGTGTAGTTATAGTTAAATATAAAGCGAGTTAAAGTTACGAAGTAACTAATCCTTAT
This sequence comes from Pseudocercospora eumusae, assembly GCA_001578235.1. NCBI lineage: Eukaryota > Fungi > Ascomycota > Dothideomycetes > Mycosphaerellales > Mycosphaerellaceae > Pseudocercospora > Pseudocercospora eumusae. Next base: position 7,679 of record LFZN01000199.1, on the reverse strand, counting down.
ATTCTTCCTCTCCGCCGTTAACGTTATATCTAGCGTACCTAAATAACGCTCGTACGTCTATCCCTCCTACGTATTCTAGCGCCTATACTAGGAAGTCCGCAAAGTAGTCGAAGTCTTTAATTAAGTCCTTATTCTTCTTTATCTACATCTTTAGTATATTAAAGGTTTACTCGATAGGGTTAAGGTCTAGTAAGTAAGGAGGTAGATATTCGAGCGTATATCTAGCGAGAGCGATAATCTCTTCTACGTTATTACTATAGTAAATTAACGCGTTATCTATTATAAAGATTATCTCCTTTCTAGTAAGAAGCGGTAATACTTAATTCTCGAGCTAGTCGTCGAAGGTAACTTAGTTAATAGAGCCTTAGATATAAAGCGTATAAGGTAGATATCTATTAATAGTTAGTACCAGTAAGACTAAAGTACGCTCTTCGCGTTATACGTACTAATAATCTACGTAGTTTATACCCTTCGGAGACTAGCTATACTTACGGTATACTATCTTCTAGTTTATAGTAGTCTCGTCGATAAATACTAACTTCTCGATAGGCTATCTCTTACACCTCTTACTCTAAATAGCTCTTACTAAAGGATTCCGCTCCTTTACTATCTTCCGCGATACTTTCCGACTCTACTTTATTACATTAGTTAGGTAGCGGTATATATTCGAAGGATGTAACTAGATACTAAACTCGTCGTATAGCGCGAGGCACATTTCTTCTAGGTATGCCTCTAGTCGATAGGAGAGGTATTCTTCGAGCTAGTCTCGTATTTCTTTAGTAAGCGTTCTCTTTAGACCTAGCGGTATGCGTAGTAGATAATAGGCCTACTAGAAGAGATTATAATTAACGCGCTATTTATATAGTATCGACCTCGTAATACCCGTTACTAGTATTATATCGCTAATCGACTTACTATCCTTAAATAATAACTCCGCCTTCTTTACGGTCTTTAGCGGTATCTTCGTACTAACCCTATTTCGTACCTCCTCCTTCTTCTCGGGCTACGCCTTTTTCCTACGACCTATAGGCGAATATAGCGATATTCTACGGTTAAAATAATACCTTAACGGTCGCTATACTATTAAAAATAAGGCAACACGGTCTATAAAGAGGCGGGTTTAAAATGCGGTGTGCGGCTCTTCGAGAGGTCTTAGCATTCTACGGTAACTCGCAAAACCCAGTATACTAGCTCTCGCTCGTTACTAGCATAGTGCTTTCCGGCTTCACACTAACCGGCTGAGTCCCATAGTGATGAAGGAGCTAACATCAAATTCTGCCGGTGTCTGTGAGGCTTAGAGCACCTGGCTTTCATCCTAGCTCACGCTCCTCACCTGTTATAGTGTTCAAGTCATTGTATTGTGTGATGTGAAGCTAAGTCTATCTGCCTGAGAAGAGAAGAAGGTGAACTGGAGCGCACGTGCCCCATCAGCTAGAATAGTGTGTGCCTGCCTGCCTGGCCTCACTGCTCGTGCATGCGCTGGTATCTGTACTAAGCGCATCCGATATCGGATTGAAAGAACTGACCGGCGTTATGCTCGATATTGAAGTTGTATTTATCTTAGAGGTACTTTCGTGCGAATGCCTCGTTAATTAGGAAATTGTAGTACTTTAGCTAGTCGCTAAGGAGCTCCTCGAATAACAATAGTTCGTGTAGTATGCCTAGAATAGCGAGCTTCATACGTTCCTCTCTGTAATCCTTAGAGTCGGTGTCCGGCTTTTTCCCTCGGCTTCAATGACACAGGCTTCGGTGGTGCCTTTGCGCTAGCAGGCTTTTCGCGTTGCATTGTTCGACAGCGTAATCTAGGGCGGTACCCGGGGTAGCTATAAAGCGCGTAACATTAATGTGCTCGAGATGTCTACCTATAACCGCGACGAATTAAAGAAGGTCGGCTAGTTTGATGCCTTACTACTATTGCTTAGGAAACTTCTATAGGACATTAGCGATTGCTAGAGAGGGGTCGTTATCCACGGCAGGCTACTACGGTAGACTAAAGGTACCCTTCTCCTTTATAGCGTCCTTCTTCGGTAGACTAAAGGCCGGGAGCTGTACGTCGAAGTCGAACTTAGCTACCTTAGTTTTCTTCTTAGTTAGGTTCGGTAGAATTAGAGGGTCGCCTACTCTACCGCCGATACGACGTACGGCCTTTTAGATGTTATAGTCCGATACCTTTAGCTTAGGCTGTTTAAAGTATCCGACTATGAAACTGCCGTCCTTCTCGACCCTAGAATAGACCTTTTCGCGGGGGAAGATCTCCTAGGCCTTAGGGTCCGTAGCTAATTCTCTATTAAGGTATCGAGTAAGCTACTCTATTTACTTGTCGTTCTTAATATAGTAGATAGCCTAAGGGTAGCGTTCTAGATAAAGCTCCTTATATTCCTTAACGACTAATATCTAGCGTCGTAGGACCGTAGCTTTTATAGTAAAAGGTATAGCCGACTCTAAGAGTAGGGACATGCCGCGTAGTAACTAGCTATTCTCGACGCCTACGTAGACTATTACTACTTTTAGTATATCTAGGTAGTAGTTAGCCTAATATATAAAGGCGTTAGCATCGTGTATAACGTCTTTAGCCGTATATTTAGCGAAGAAATCGTCCTATAGAAAAGGGTCGTAGCTCTATATAAAGGCGACGAAGTCGTTAGCGACCGGGTCGTAGAGTTCGCGGATGCGATTATAGAGTATATCCGGGAGGTTATAATTACCCTTAATGTTTCTTAGCTATTCGAGGTAGGAGACTACCGTAGCCCTAGAATAGGAAGCGACGAGGACGACCCCTACTTCTACCGTAAGCTCTATTAAGGCTAAAACCCTCTTTATTAGATCCTACAAATCGGCTAGTAATAGGCGCTTTCCCGCGATTACTAGTCTACCGTCGAGGAGGTCGGTATACGCCTTATATAGATCCGTAAAGCCTTTGTTACGAGACGATAAGGTATAGGAGATAAACGAGTTGTCGTATAGTTCTATCTAGAGGTAGAAGGAAGCGTGCGAGGAAGTATCCTCGCTAAGACTTAATGCCTTAGGCCCTAACCTAGGTCTGAGTAACTACTCCGTGACAGTATTCCCCTCTATAATAAGGAGCTCCTGCGACGCCTTAACGACGTGTAGATAGGCCTTTCTTTTCTAGGTCCATATCTATGCTTCATACTATAATGCTCCGTGCCGATGCTATACCATGTAAGTCCTTATTAGTCTAGGTAGATGTTACGGGCATCTTACACCATCCGTTTACCGCTAGCCTATCTCGGGCAACGTTAAGCCCTAGTAGGAGGTAAATGGCGCTATAAAGAGCTAGGTCCTGTCTCAACTACTCGGCAGCGAGTCTATTTAGGGTCGGACGGTTTAGCATAGACTCTAAAGGTCGTCACGGTAGAATATCATAGCCCTTTTATATTACCGATAATCTATACTACTTTATAGGTAGCAAATCCTTTGCTATAGTAGGTTTCAGTCTACGAGGATATCGCTAGTAGTACTCGGCTACTAGCTCTTCCGCGCTAGGAAGGAAGTTATCCTATTAGTTCTTAGTCTCTAACCCATCTTTCTAGCGCGCCTTATACTATATTTCTCCGTCGGCAGCCTTTCTAGAGCTATAGATCCTCTCTAGTTCCTATTCTTCTTCGGGCTATTCGCCTTCTTCCCTAGCAACTAGGATAGGTAGTAGAGCGTTAATAAGCTCCTACCCTAGTAGTAGGTCGTCGGCGGTAGGTCGCAACATTACTATGTAGAAGACCGGATAAACTACTCGCATAGAATCTAGTAGGTTAAGCTTATATAAGCGGCGACCTATTACTTTATTAATAGTAAAGGGTCCTAGCTACTTCCTATCTAGTTTCTTACTAGGGCGGTTAGTTCGGAGGTTCCTAGCATCTAGCTAAACTAAGGTTCTAGGCTAATAGTTAGCGGCAACTGTTCGGTAAGTATTCGCTTAGTCTACGTTAGTAACCTATATTAGTATATACGAGGCGCGGTATTCTTCGAGAATGCTACGTATGCGTTTTGCGAACTTATCCGCTACCTCGAGTCTAGGTAGTTGCTATCTAGTAACCTATAGGCGAGGAATGTCGTAGAAACCTATAGAAGGGTAGCGCCCTATATTAGCGAAGAAGGGTATTATACCTATCGCCGATGCGACGTAGTTATTTATCGCAAACTCCGCTAGCGGTAACTAGGTAGACTAGTCGTCTTACTACTAGGAGTAGAACACACGTAGGTACTATTCGAGTATTTAGTTAGTACGTTTAGACTAGCCGTCGGTCTCCGGGTAGAAAGCTAAAGATAAGTTTTATGCGATACTAAGATTAGCGTATAGTCTCTTAAAGAACGCGCTAACGAATTGCGAACCGCGATCGCTAAAGATAACATTAGGTAATCCGTGTATAGGTAGGATAGAGTAAAAGAATAGCTAAGCTACGTCTTCTACGTCTAAACGGTTAGTAGTATTGCCTCGAAACCACATAAACACTAGAGCGGGTATTGTGCGGAATAAGGTAGTAGTAGAGTAATTCGATTAGGTACTCTGCTATGCTCGGTAGGTAGAAGACGAAGGAAATTCGTGTCTTACATACCCGGCGGGTACGTAGTAGGCTCGGTAGAAGAAAGGACCGTATCGTTCTCGTCGTAGGTAGGTTTATAATGCTATAAATAACTATTCTAAGTTATGAAAAACAATCTTTTTTCTCTAGTAGATGTTATGTTATATGTCTAAGTTCCTAGCTAGCCGAAAGCTAAAAAATGCCTCGGCTACTAGCTAATAACCCTCCCTTACTTAAAAGTCGGAGTACGACTTTTCATGCCGTAGCTTATATTAAATACCTCCTTCTAAGATGCCGTAGCTATATCCGCTTTTACAATTAGTACGCCTAAATTAAATATTAATGAAATCCGTAATCTTCTCCTCTACTATACCCGCTTTCCTAATTAATTTTTTATTCTTATCCCCATAAATACTAGCTACCCCCCCGGGGGGTAACTCCCTACTCTAATTCTTCTTCTACTATCCCTCTATCCTCGTATATATCCGGCTCCCTATTAAGCACATTTAGCGGAGGATATAGGTCGGCGTTACCTCCGTTCGCGAAGAAGCTATACTTCTATCTAAAGAATTCCTTTTCGAGGTCTCTAACTATAATAAATTTTCGCTCGAATTCTAGGGCGGCCGCCTTACGCTACTCTTTTAAGTATGCTTTCTACTAATCCTTAGTTATTACTAACACCTTCTTAACTTTATTAGCTATAATGGGATCGTCCTACCTTAGTCGACTAACTAGAGCGCGAGAGATTAGATTCTAGATATCTAATATTATAGCTACCGGGAACTTATACGGCATAGTACTATAGTAGTTAGGGTATCCCGATAGAGAGTTCGGCCTAGGTACTATATCTACGTAAGCGGCTCGTAGATTATTAAAAGTACTAGACTTAGGTACTTCTAGATTACCGTTCTCTTATACCTTAATAAACTACGGAAGGATCGTTCGACGAGTCCCCTATCCTCTAGGCGCGCCGTGTAGAAGCATAGGACTAGTAATTCGAATGCTATTCTTACGGCATAGAACCGGCGTCTACCTACTACTAACCGCCGTAAGATCTTCGTCGGTTAGAACCTTAGGCGTAATCTTATGAATATTACTATCTAATAGCATGTCGCGAGCCCGAAGTCGCTCGAACTAAACCTCGAAGTTTTCCTTCTTATGTATACTAGGTACTACGTAGGTATAGTTAGTATTACTCTTAGTATCGAGCGAGACGCTACCCTAGATTATAGAGGTTCCTAAGCCGTTACGCATGTTAGTAATGTTTAGATCGATGTGCTTAAATCTAGCCTAACTTATGTTCTCTTCGATCTTCCTATCCGCCTTATGTTAGTACTTAGTATAGTACGGATACGAGATAAGATACGTAGCCTAGTCCGGCCGTAAGTAAGTATACATTAGCTAATAAAGCGGATCTATACGTACTATTTACTAACTTAGGCTATAGAACATGTTTCTTATCTACCTATAGTTTAATTTTCTACTAATGCGGCGTTAGTACTATCGGTACATATCGAACTCTCGGAGTATAAACATCTTTAGTTCGGCCCTACCGGTCGAGAAGGTAATAGTTTCCTACTAATCTATAGCCCCCTTTACGATTAGGTTCCTATCCCGAAGCTATTTCTTCGCATCGTCCTCCCCGAGAAAGAGGAAATCCTTAGCCTTACTAGCTACCTAGCCTTAAGGTAGGCGGCGTATAGCTAGGTCTCGGCTCTTTACGGTTCGAAACCGGTATAGTCTAAGGGCTCGCCCCTATACTCCTCGCGGGTGTACTATAGTAATGAAAAGATAACTATTATTAGCCCTATATTGCTCGAACTATGCCGTCTTCTCGAAACTAGTAATCTTTATAACCGTGCGGTATAGCCTATTATCTTTTACCGGGCTAATAATTATACTAAAGACTATAATAGTAAATCTTCGGAGATGCTACGAGTATAAGGCTTATCCCCTACTAGAGTTTTTAGTACTAGCCTTATATTTCTTAGCGGCTTTTAGTTAGTACTCCTAGTCGAAATTGTAGTAGCTACCTTTCGGTAAGAGCTATATAATCCTAATAATGCTAAGTTCCGCCGTCTCTAGGTACTTCGGGTAGAACTTACGGATCTCTTCCGACGTAGTCGTTATTAGTATGCCCTCGCGACTACCGCGCATAATAAGGCTATTACCTAAGCTAGACTATAGTAGGTTTCTAGAACTAGAACGAGGCATATTGCCTAACCCTACGCGTAGCAAATTTCCGGATCTAGATCTTAGTAGGTTCATGCTCGATCTAGACCGAGGTAGGCTAGAAGTAGTCTATAGATTAGAGATGTTTCTCGAACTTACCCGCTTATACCCGGCTCTAGGAGGTGCTTATCTAGTAGATCTAGATTCCTTAGTAACTAGCGGCAAAATAGGCTTCTTACTTCGTATTCTCTCCGACTATTTAATAGGCGGTACCGCTATAGACGGGTTAGAGGAGGAGGTAGGATCCGGAGTAGAGCGGCTACTAGTCGGCCTAGTACTCGGCTATCTACTTATACTCGGTCCTAGTATTAGCTCCCGAGAACCCTAGCGACTAAACAGGCCGGCGACTATCTAATTTCCTCTCTCCCTACGGGCCGTAACTATATTTAGTACTTTTTCGAACGTAAGATACGCCCTTAAGTTCGAGCGAACGATAAGTAGCCGATTAGTAAAACTATAGGTATAGCCGTGCTTATCTAGTACCTTATAGACTACACCGTACTACTTTAATAACTTAATCTCTTCTTTTTACCCCTATCGCTCCGGATTTAACTTTTAGTTCTATTACTTTAGGTTAAATTTAGATGCTTAGTATTCCGGAGTATCCGATCGGTTTGCCGCCTTATTTTCGAGTCGCTAGATAACGCGCTTAGCGAGCTCCTCATAGCCCTTATCCTTATTAGGGAACTTGCCTATAAAGGTACTCAAATTCTTCGATCGCTTATCTACTCCGAAAAAACTATACTCCTCTATCCGGTTTATAAAAGCGATAGAATACGCTTGTCGGCTAACATTTCGTATAGTCTCCCTCCGATTTCTAATCCCCTTCCCCTACTTAATAGCTAAACGAAGGCTACTTAGTCCTTAGGCGTCGTTTAAATCTCTACCGCCGTAGACTCTATTCTTATC